>ML368811.1:32454-48310 GCA_005239525.1 Nicotiana knightiana | reverse complement strand
GGGACCCTGGCGTTTGGGCTCTAAGGCCTGGGTAACGCCAGTCCCCCCCTGGCGTTAGGGCTCGAAGGCCTGGGTAACATCATGCTGGGTCAGGCTGTTTGGCTCCAACACCCGGCTATCGCCCGGGTGTCCCTTTTCGCGTATTTTTCGACGTATTTGCATCCGTTTAGCCCCGTTTCCATTTCCAATTCACCTACACATAAAATAAACCCTATTAGGCACATACGACGTGTATTTTATCATTAAAACACATAAAATGCAAGGTATATAATGCTTAAAATCATGAATTCTAGCCACTCATCACCCCCCAATAATATTTCACCAACAAAAATTACCACTCATTAGTATTACGTAGATGATGATTGCGTTGTTAAAATTTATTACCATCTCTAAATTCATTATTAATCGAAGAATTTAGAAAGTAAAAAAGTTATACGTAATATAAACTTTAACCCAATAAGAAAATATATGATCGGCATGTAAATGATGATTGCGTTGTTTTCAATCTTACGTTCTTCAACATGGCGAGGAATGGTGTGATAGTGCGCTTTGATTATAAAAGCTAAATCCAACACCGACAACGGTCAATTAAGCTATGATTATAAAAGCTAAATCCAACACCGACAACGGTCACCCTTTCTGCCCAAAAACCCCTCATTTACGTCCATTATGCCCAGTTTAATTATATTACATGCAATTTCACTATTTAGGTCTCATTAATTATCAAGATAAAGTAACTTAGCTTAGACAAAAAATAAAAGACTAATGAATGATAATTTTTGTGGTGAAGTATTGTTGGGGTTTGAAGTGGATAGGGTAAAGGGGGTGGGAAAGGTGGGTAAAATAAGTGAAGGGCATGTAAAAAAAATTGAGCATGATTTTGGAGGACACATGTCGTGATGTAGATTTTTCGAGGAAAAACAAAGGGCCCAAAACGGAGCTGTTAGTTGAGAAGGGTATCAATGAACCACTTTTTTAACGACAAGGTTACACGTGACCTCGTTTTCAAACGGAGGGTATATATAAGCCATTTCGAAGACCACGAGGGCACTTTTGAGCCTTTTCCCTTTAAAAAATATAATAATGATATTTTGGGCCAAAACCAGCTCTTGAGCTGATTTTGGGATTTGAGTTTTGAGAATTTGCCAAAATATAAATAGAATTTATCAATAAACATGTGTTTGCCAAAAAAAATAAATATATATTTTGGCAAAATCTATGGCCAAATGGGTCCTAAATATCATTAAATAAATGTCGCCATATCCATGATTTCTTGTAGTGTACTTAATATGTTAGTTTGAATTTTAGAAAGTAAAAAAATGCTATACATTTAGCACAAAGAATTTATTTATTTTGATATTTTATTTTAAATTTTTGTTGTCTTTTCTCACCTACTTTGATGTGAGTGTTTAATTTTATTTTTGTGTACAGAATGCGTGATGTTTTTGTCATGGCCCAATTTAACCTTCTGAAAGGTGTCGTGATGGCACCTAGTCTTTACGACTAGGTAAGCCTAATATTACGAAAAACTTAAAAAAAACTCAATAATAAAAGGGGTAAAACAGCATACTGTAAATAACAAAAGCAGTGTCGCTCGACATATACAAAATAATCTCCCAATGACCCGGAATGTCACTAAGTCACAAGCCTCTATAATCTATTGCAGCTCTATACAAAATCTGAAGATACATAAAAAGACTCTAGACGAGGGAGCAGAAGGGGACTCTGAGAATTCTGCGGACGCGACAGAATTACCTTGAAGTCTCCTGGAAATTAGCAACACATACTATCCTCGAGGCTGATAACTCATACCTGGATCTGCACACGAAAAAATATGTGCAAGAAAGGGCATGAGTACACCACAATGGTACCCAGTAAGTGGCAAGCCTAACCTCGGTCGAGTAGTGACGAGGTCAGGTTAAGGCCCTACCAGAGTTAATATAATAGATTTAACAGTAAAAGATATAAGTAAATTTTATGGTAAACAGTTAAAGAAAAATTCTCGATAATTTAACAGTCAAGGGAGACCTCGGCTCAGAACAAGGTAAATACAATGTGGAATCTCCCGGGATACCGTCCCGTAGTTCCGAATGATTATGCAGTACATGGGGATCTCCCGAAATACATCCGTAGTCCCAAAGTAAATATGCAGTGCTGGGGGATCTCCCAGAATACGTCCGTATCCCCAAAATAAATATGCAGTGCTGGGGGATCTCCCGAAATACGTCTGTAGTCCCAAAATAAATATTCAAGACAGAAGGATCTCTCGGAATACGCTCGTAGTCCCAATTTAAATACGCAGCACAAGATACAATGACAGGTATGACATCGAACTATACAGTTTACACTAATCAAAGATAAGGAAAATATGGATCTAGCTAAGCATGGCGCACAAATGTCACGTAGACAGTTAAAACACTTGAGCATTCTTTTCTAGCCTAAGCTAAACAATTAAACATATTAGTGCAATTTAATAAGAGAAAACAATTTATGCGGTTAGGTAAGACACTTACCTCGAATCACTCAAATCAACCCGATATCACGCTCTTGCCACGAGTATTCAACTCCGAATGGCCCAAATATAATCAAATCAATAGCATAATGTAAATAATACTACAAGTATCTACTTTAGCTAATGAATTCGAGCTAAGGAATGAAAATAGGAAAAACGCCCAAAAAGTCTCCCCAGGCCCATGCCTCAGAATCGGGTAAAAATCACAAATTACGAACACCCATTCACTCACGAGTCTAACCATACCAAATTTACTCAAATCCGATACCAAATTCTCGATCAAAATTCCTAAATTCGGCCTAGGAACTTTTCTCAAAATTTTCACTCCAAATCCAAAATTAGATGATAAAATTAAGCATAGATTAGCAGAAACTAATCAAAACTAAGTAAGAATCACTTACCCCAAACACCACGTGAAAATCCCTCCAAAGATCGCCTAATCCCGAGCTCTCAAGTCCAAATGGTGAAAAATGACATAAACCCTCGATTTTGAACATTTTAAATCTGCCCATGCATCTCTTAATCGCGATCACGGTAACATCGTCACGATCGCGAAGAACAACTTCGCTGCCTCATAATTTTACTTTATGGGACCGCGTCACACCCCACGCGAACGCGATGTAGTGGCTCCTCAGACTTAGGCGATCGCAATTGACCCCACGCGATCGCGAAGGGTAATACCCAGCTTCCTTTGCCGCCTTATTTCTTCGTGAACGCAGCCTGGCCCGCACGTTCGTGATGCACAACCTGACTGACCTACGCGATCGCGTCACATTCTTTGCAAACGCACAGAGTTAACCCATCTGGCCTCCCAATTTCCCTACGCGATCGCTATCCTCCTCACGCGATCGCGATGAAGAACACCAGTTGCAGAGCACCAGCAAAAACCATCCAACTCCTTAAGTCCAAAAATGACCCGTTGAGCATTCGAAGTACACCCGACGCCCCGGGGACCTCAACCAAACCTACCGACCAATCCTATAACACCATACGAACTTAGTCGAGGCCTTCAAACCACCTCGAACAACACCAAAAATATGAATTAAGCACGGACTCAAGCCTAAGAACTTAGAATTTTCTAAATTCTACAAACGATGCCGAAACACATCAAACTTAGTCCGAATGACCTCAAATTTTAAACACAGGTTACAAATGACACTATGAACCTACAACCACTTTCGAAATTCTATTCCGAGCTCTATATCAAAATTTCCACTATCGGCCGAAATCGCCGAAAATCTAACTTTCGCCAATTCAAGCCTAAATCTACTACAAACCTCCAAAACACATTCCGAACACGCCTCTAAGCCCGAAATCACTCAACAGAGCTAACGGAGTTGACGGAATTCTATTCCGGATCCGTCATCACACAATTTCGACTACAATCTCAATTCTAAGGCTTGAACTCACAACTAGGGACTACGTGTTTCAAAACTCTTTGAATTCCACAATCAAACACTCCGGAAAATCCCAAAAGTAGAAATAATTGTGGGGAAAGTAATTATTAAAGGATCGGGCTCTAACTCTCAAAATGACCGTCTGGGTCATTACAATTTTTCTCAACCAAATTTGTTTGCATTATTTCTGCTTCCCATATTTCGAATACCTTGAAATATTGTACTTCAATTAGTAAGTATGTAAAAAATTAGCTCTCTGAATTTTTCATTTATGTGGACAAAGTATTAATATCACTTGGAGGTCGTTTGGTAGGATGTATAAGAATAGTACGGAATAAGGTGGATCAGTAATGTATGTGTTAATTATACATAGGATAATACCAAATAAGTTGTATAACAAATACTTGCATTAATAATATATAGATTGAAAAAATATACCAAACAAGGGATTAGCAATACCAAAAACTAATACATTCATTATTTTAACTAACGTTTCCTACCAAACGACCCCTTAGAGTCCCTTATCTTGATAGCCACGCAACACTGTAAGCTGAAGTATAAAGCTGCTTGACTAAACTTTTAAGAACTGGTTTGGAGAAGTGTGACAAAAATGTTTTGTGAAAGTGAATATTTTCAAAAGATGTTTATTTATCCTTTTGTTATGGTGCCACTGTGGTTTCTTCTTATTTTGCCTAAACAAACATATACTATGTGATTGTCATTTGACTTTTTCAGGGAACTTGAATGGGACACACTACACAATACTAGCTTTTTGGTCAATCTTTTGAAAAAATAAATCTACTATTAGATTATTTTAATACTTCAGAATTATAAAAATATATTTTATAGTTTTAATAATATGTTTATATTTTAATTAAATTATAACAAGAACAAAATCATAAAAAAAAAAAAATACGATCGCGCGAAGCGCAGATAAATTGACTAGTTTACACTAAAAATTAGTCAGTTTGTTCCTTGTACTCCGAAAAAGTTCACATAAATTGAAACAAAAGGATTAATATTTTATATAGTTATTAGTAAGTCTTAAACATTTTTTTCTTATTTTTTAAATAAAGCATGAAGTAGTAAAAGAGAAAGGATAAATAAAATAATTGAAATTTACCAATATTTGAAACAAACAAAATAAAATATTCTTCTCCTCCGATTGCAGTTTTTCTGTAGTTTCCTTCCTTTTTCTTGTAGTTTTTCTGTCTCTTTTTCCTTTTCTATTTGTTTATTTTTCTTTTCCTTCTCCTCCTCTTAAACACCTCATAATTTTATGCAGAATTCCCAAAAATCATTTTTTTTAAAACACTCTCGTTGTTATCTACTATAAATTCAAAGTGCTTCAATGGAAAAAGATTGAAATAGAGAAACAATAAATTATATTCACACATGTTGCAAGAATATCAAATTGGTTGTAATTTCTAATAAAAACTTTTACAAAAATTTTAACCCCAGATTTTTTTCTTCTTTGCTTCACCCCATTATATTATATTTTAAAATCCATCACCAACAGCCTTTTGATATAGGTTCATGTAACCGATTTGGTGACTTGAAGAGTGAAGTAAGAGTGGGTCATGTAATATTTAAACCCGCTTCAAACTATCATGATAATTTATCAATCTTGGGGTAAACAATCTCTATTACGGTATGATGCTGATTCAATAGGAGATCAAAATAGTAAGAGTTTTGATGATTTCTTGAAATCACAAATAGCTTTGGATTATTAATGTCTTGGTTACCTCACTTCATTCATAATTATATCGTATAAACTATTTTTACTAATGTACATTGCACAAAGTTTGAATTTGGTATGTGAAAAATTGAGATGGTGAATGCATATGGTGTTTCTGTTTAAATAGAGGTATTTTAGTGGTGACGAATTCGTTCAAATTCTGCAATTAAAAGTTATGCAGCATATATGAAGTTGTAACTGAATATTTACTCTAAAAGTTGGGAATTAAATTTGTAGCTGAAATTGTCACGACCCAAATCCTAACCTAGGTTGCGATGGCGCCCAACACCGCAGTCAAACGAGCCAACCATTATCTACTAGTGATTTCATGTAGTTTATCAAAAATATTTTTCAACACTTGCTTAACTTAGTTTTGAGACATTAAGTAGAAACGGATAACTTAGGTAATTTTATGCAAAATAAATAATCGTGAAGTCATAATCAACGATTACAATCCAAAATAAAGTCTACTAGCGTGTGTGTGCCAGGAACTAGTGTCACAAGTCTACATGCATCTAGTAGAATAATATCAAAAGAATGAAAGTCTGTCCTACAGTCTGAGTAAGTATAGACAGAAATAACAAAAGAATAGCTCCAAAGTGCTGCTGAAAGTCACCAAGAAGAGCAGCTCACCGTGAAGCCTCGACCAGTATAACTCAGGAACGAGCTCCGGACTGGAACCCAGATGCACCTGCCTCAGAACCTGTACAATTAAGTACAGAGCGTAGGATGAGTACATAAACAGTATGTACCCAGTAAGTATCCCGCCTAATATCGAAAAAGTAGTGATGAGAGGTCGACTTGATACTTACTAGGGTCCAAACAATATATTTAGGTGATAATTTAAAAGAGGACAAAAAGTAAGCATGGATAGTAAGGAAATAAATATCGAATCGTAATAAAATCCAAATATATAGTGAAGCATCAATTTACAAGTTTTTTGTTCGATCTTCCAGGATATTTCACAGCTCAACAGTTATAAACAACATCAGGAAAATAACATGTACATAGTGGAATAAGGACATCCGGCCTGGCCAACATAATAATAATAACAGTGCACTGCCGAAGGGTCGAACGACGCGAACCGTAGATGCATCTATCAATCTGTCATGGCGTACGTCCCGCTCCCATGAGAGTAGGGGAAAGAATCACTCCGCTCGCGGGAGATAAATTGCGAAGCGGTCGCATGCAAACACAACATCTTTCTTTCAATCCTTTTCAAATAACAATTCTTTTAAAACATCAAATTCTCGGTTTTCTTAAAACAAAGTTGCATACAATGAAGTTACAAAACATATAATTCAAATTAATGAAATTCACATGGCATGGTGTGGGCCTAACTACCCTGACATAACAATAATAGTCACTATGTACGGGCTCTCGTCACCTCGCACGTACGTAGTCCCCCACAACAATAACACATAATCATTTAATTCACCTATGGGGAAAATTTCCTCTTACATTAGAAAGGAGACTTACCTCGCGTCAAGTCTACTTCCCGTGTCAAGAATGCGCCCGAAACTCCAATTCGTCGCCCAAGGACTCGAAACTAGTGAAATATTGCATAAACACATCGGTCTATACTCCAAAGTCCTTAATTCTCCTACTTAAATGATCATTTCAACCTAAATTGGGAAAATCCTAAAATACACCTCCAGGCCCACATGCTCGGATTCAGAAATTTTTTGAAGGAAACTATCACCCATGGCCTAAGGATCAATATTATATAGTTTTTATTTGATTCCTTAACAAATTTCTTGGTAATTTCTCATTTTTGTCAAAAACCTAGGTTTTTACTCTAACCCATGGTTTCTACTAATTGTTGTGTTAATATACCTAAGAATTCAAGTATAAAGCTAAATTTATAGTAGGAATTACTTACCTCACAGTAGCTAGGTTGAATACCCTCCTTGCATGCTCTCAAAATCGCCCAAAGAAGAAGAATAGTGTTCAAAAATGGCTGTCCCGTATTTAAAACGAAGTGCACTGCCTACAGGTTTTCCCCACCTGCGGATCGAGGACCGCACCTACGGTCTCGCATTTGCGAGAAAAATCTCGCACCTGCGGAGAAGGGGAAGGGGGCCTGGCTTCGCACGTGCGGAGCGGAGTCCGCACCTGCGGCTCCACTTCTGCGAAAAGGGGTCCGCATCTACGGAAATGGGCAGCTCCCTCAGGAGTCGCACCTGCGAGACTGCGACCGCATGAGCGGTCTCGCACCTGCGACTTGACCTCCGCAAGTGTGGTCGCACCAGATCTGGTGCACCAGTAGTCATTTAAGGCTTGTTTTTGCCTCTCTCGATGCCCGAATGGCATCTGGCCTCACCCGAGACCCCGTCCAAATATACCAACAAGTCCTAAATTATAGTACGAACTCGCTCGAGCCTTCAGAACGTCCGAAACAACACTAAATCTAAAAATCATACCCCAAAACCTATTGGATCAAACTAAAGAACTTCAAATTCTTGAATTCGCTTTCAATACGCCGAACCTATCTATACTACTCAGAATGACACCAAATTTTGCGAGCAAGTCATAAATGACATAACAGAACTATTGCGAGTTTCGGAATTCCGTTTGGATCTTGATAACACAAAAACACGTTCCAAACCTCAATTTGAACTTAAGAAAATTCTTATTTCACTATTTGGCGTCGAAACGTCCCTGGGTCATCCAAAACCCGTTCCGAACACACGCCCAAGTCCGAAATCATCATACGAACCTATCGAAAATCTTCGAATCTCGATTCCGGGGTCATTTACTAAGAATGTTGACTGAAGTCAAACTTGGCCTCACCTTAAGGAACTAAGTGTTCCTATACCACTCCAAACTCTCCCAAACCTAGAACCACCCCTCCCCGCAAGTCATAAATAAGTAAAAGCAACTACGAGGAGTCTTATTTAGGGGCACGAGGTCCTAGAACACAAAATGATCGGTCGGATCGTTACAGAAATGTTATGTAAGGGATTTAAACATTTGAAAATTCTCATTTACCTAAATTCTTTATTGCCTTCACAATTATTTATTGTGTATTTATTTTACAGTTATAGGTACACATTAAATTCTATTGTAAACTCATGAATATCTTAAATTTTTTAATTAAAAATAAGGTAAAGGTTCAAAAAAATCAGAAATTAGATAAATAGTATTGCTGGTACAGCTGTCAAAATACGCCAGCCCAGCCCAAGCCTCGTGAGCTTTTAAAATTGGCGGGCTAGGACAGGCCGACCCACCATATGAACGGGCCTTCAAATGGTCAGCCCAACCCAGCCCTAAGAGAGCCGATCCTTCAATATTTTTTAGAAAAAAAAATTTCTTTAATTCCTTAAATATTTTTTCGTGATATAGTCAATTAATCATGTAAACAACTTCTGTTTTTTTAGAGCGTACAAAAAACTTGATATTCGACGAGGAATCTCATAATTGAAATGCAAATTCTCTATATCTCTAGATCTTCTTTTTTAAAGTTACATGATTATTTTCTTAATACTTTTCTTTCATTTTCCTCATATTCAGGGATTGCTTCAATAAGTTTATATGCTGAGAAAAGATTTTTTAATTTTGGATTAACATCAGTTGCTATCCATAAATTTTTTTAAAAACCTGAAATTTTCTAGTGGTAAATTTTTTTTTGTGTATTTAAAATTGATCTTTTTGTATACTAAAAAATAGTTTAAATATTAATAATATATTAAAGTAATCCAAACTGATCATTTTCTACTTAAAGTAATATTTTCTTTTGAAAAAGATTATTATTGCAACCATAAACTTTTCGACTTCATTATTAATTAAGCAAAAGAATAAACTAATTTTGTCACATTACATGCATGTCAAAAATAATTCTAGTTGATATGGAAAGGTAAATGAGCAATCTAGATTTGGGGAATAGGGATTATAGTTAATAGTTTTTTAGTTTTTACTTTATTAAATATTAAATACTTAAAAGTTAATAAATATTTGGCCCATGGGCCGGCCCAGGCCCAGCCTCGATCAAGCCTCAAGGGCCAGCAGACTGACTTGGGCCGGACTTATAAGTCTCAGTTTAAAATAAGCTCAAAAAATCCTATCCCAACCCTACCCAAGTAGCGGCTGGGTTGGGCTGACCTCACGGGCCAAGCCCATTTTGACGGCTCTAATTGCTGGCCAAAGAGAGGTGCCACCTCAGCTTGTCAATTCCCTCCTTTATATATATATATATATATATATTCTCCTATATAAGAAGCACAGTAGAAACAGGTGAAGCAGAGGCGTCTTCGTCGACATGCCAGCTTCCATTATTATACATTTACCCCTTTTTTTTCGATATTATTACATTAACTGTCATCACACAATTTGGTAAATAAAGGAAACTTTTGAGGCATTTTCAAAGCTTACTTTTTCTCCACAAACGCATAGTACAAAAATGGGGGACCCACAATTTTGGTGAATGTTCGACAGATGCATAGTTCTCTTATATTAGAAGCGAGAGTTTAAGCTTCTTAAGCAACATGTTTCATCAACATGCATGCCTGGAAACGACATAGGCCCACTCAAACTTTTTGTGAAGCTGCATTTCTACTAGATATAGTACCAACATGGGCTCACTCAAACTTTTGATTTCACAACTTATATGTACGTAATCTTCAAGACTGCCATAGGAAGTGGACCCCACGCAAATTCAGAGATTTGGTCTATAAGTTTAGTTGTTGTTGCAAAGAGATCCTTAGAAATATAAAAAAAAATTGAAAGATCAATTTCGTCCTTTCCGGGAAAAGTGTCCTATTTCGCGTAGGATAAGGTGTATTTGTTTGGGCACGACCCTACTTGGTATATTACATGGAAAAAAAAGGTATTTTGATGAATTTTGACACATCTTATACCTAATGAATCCAAGGAGGAGGTGGAGAAGCAAAAACTCAAGGATTTCACCATTCTTCCTCACTCAAGACAAGGGTTTGGATGTTTTATGTTTTCCTTTAACTTAAACTTAATTGTGATGAATTTCTCCATATCCATGGAGTAATTCTTCCTTAGTAATTTATGGATTTGGTATTTTGAAAATTGTTTATGGATATTAACTCTAAATTTATGTGTTGAAGCATTTTGGGTGTAATTATTGTTGCATATATATTCACTTGTTTATGTAATCGAAAGAGGCATAATTTGTGATGTTTTACATTATCTTATTGGTTGCATTCATTGATTATTGTTAGTAATCAAAAGAGGCTAGTTGAATTAATGTTTAGATCTATTTAGGAGGATAATCGAAAGAGGTTCTCCTAAGGATCAATCCACTATGAATTCTTGCATATATTCACCAAGCTTAACTTAGTTCATATCGTAAGGTTGAAACTTAATCAAGAGAGGAGTTTCTACTGAATGTTTGAACATAATAGAGTGAATTCAAGAGACTCACTTGAACCATAGAAGTGAAGTAACTAGAGTTAAATCTCAAACAAGTATCTTACACCCATCCAATCAACCCCTATTTTATCCCCATTGATAACTTCCTTTGCTTAATACTTGCGTTGATGGTCATTAGCCAAAAGTTTAGACTCTTAGTTAATTTTAGTTTTAAATCACATAAACCTAAATTGTTGATAATCTTTGATAGTAATCTAGCTACAAACTAATAAATTACTGTTTACTCCAATCTTGTGGATTCGATAATTTTCTATACTATATTCGACTTGGAGCATATTTTAGTATGTGTTTTGCGCTCGTCATCAGTATAGTGGAGTTGGTGTCAGCCATAAGAAACACCAAAGAGGCACGATTCCTGAGACCTATGTGATCCAACTCCAGCCTGAGGGATCCTAACTCATGGTGTTAATACCGTGGAACGAATGACCATCGAACATGAGACTGCCGACACCTCCGAGATGAAGTGGCAACACTATTGAAGAATGGTCACCTTAGAGAATTCTTGAGTGATTGATCTAAGAACAATTATGGTCGTATCAGACACAATGTGTAACCTTTGAAAGCAAGAGAAGAACCCCCACGCTAAACGATCAATATGATCTATAGAGGGAATGGCATTAATGGGGTCACCTTTTTGGCAGCAAAGAAGACAAAAGTATCAATAACTCATAGTAAAAGTCTCAGGGAAGACGATATCACTTTCACAGAGAATGACGCAGACAGATTGTTGTTACCTCACAACGATGCACTGGTAATTTCTTTAAATGTGTTAGATTTTAAGATTAAACGTGTTCTAGTGGATCCAGGAAGTTCGGTTAATATCATACAATGGAGAGTACTGGATCAAGCTAAACTCACCGGAAGTATTATTCCGGCAACAAAGCTCCTCGCTGGATTCAACCTTGCGAGCGTGACGACTCGGGGATAGATTTTTCTGCTCATGAACGTTGAAGGAGTAATTAAAATAACTATCTTTGAAGAAGTAGATGGTGACATGGGATACAATATCATCCTGGGAAGGTCATGTTTACACCAGATGAAAGTTGGACCCTCAACATATCACCAATTGCTGAAGTTTCCAACACCTGAAAGAATCAAGCAGATAAGAGGTGATCAACTGGCAGCAAGGAAGCTGAATGCAATTTCTATTTCCATTAGCAAAGGGAAGGAGCACACGACATAGAAATTATAAGAACTAGCACCCAGTGTTTTAAAAGGCGTGGGCGTAAAGTGAGGCATTTTACATATGCCTCAGCGAGGTGTAAGCCCCGAGGCACGGGGCGTAAACCCCATATATATTTAATGTTTAATATTTTATAAATAATATAATTATAGTAAATATTTATAAGCACGTATTATATATATATGCGCTCCATCCCCCACAAAAATAGTCAAAACAATCTATTATATGCTACTTATAAGCACACGTAACTTGAGCCTAAAAAAATAAAATTTTCTACATGGAGGAACAAAAATGACGACTAACATGTAATTTAAACTTTGAACTTGCTGCTATGAAGGATAATGAAGTTCTTTTTTTATTTGGAATTTTTTTTAATATTTATTGCTTTTGGGAGATATTAACAGACTAGTTGACAAGATAAAGAATTGGGAAAGACCATGAATTAGGGTTTCAATCAATAAAAAAGGTTTTGACCTTTAAATTTAATATATTTCAATTCCTTTTTAAGATGTTTGAGTAATTACCAAGATAACTTTTGAGAATTTAGGTATTATATGAAGGACTTATTCAACAGATTTTATTTTAGTATGAAAAAGTCTCTGGAGCTTATGCCTCACTAAAAACGCATCTCAAATGCTCGGACATACACCCCGAACACCCAGGCGTACGCCTCAAACGTCGGAGTGTACGTCCCAAATTGTTGGTCGTACGCCTCTTGAGACTTTCGCCAGGACCTACTCCCGAGCTAGAAGAAGTTAGCCCGTGAGCAGAGTCATCAGATTATCAGGTGCCGAGATATTTCCAAGTTCCATATTAGACAGATGCAACGAAGTCCACGTCGGAAGAACTAGAGAAAGTTGCAGTTTTTGAAGAATTCCTAGAAAGAAAATTCCATTTAGGGACAAGACTGCACCCGGAGCTTAGGTCTGGTTTTATTGAATTCCTTAAATTTAATGTAGATTATCTTGCATGGTCGCACGAGGATATGACAAGTATCTCGAAGGAAGTATCCGTGCATAAGTTGAGTTTGGATCCCAACGTACTTCCGGTAAGACAAAAGAAATGCCCTATTGCCGAGGTCAATAATAAATTCGTCAAAGAAGAGGTAACCCGCTTGCTTAATATCGGTTCGATCCGAGAGGTAAGAATTTCGGACTGGCTAGCCAATGTAGTAGAAGTTCCTAAGAAGAACAATAAAATTTCGCATGTGTGTATACTATAAAGACCTAAATAAGGCGTGCCGAAAAGACTTGTTCCCACTGCCAAATATCGATCAAATGATTGATGCCATGGCCGGGCACGAGTTAATGAGTTTTATCGGTTCTTATTCCAGTTACAACCAAATGAAGATGAACCCAGAATATCAGGAAAAGACGTTGTTTATAATGAATTTTGGTACATATTATTACAATGTGATTCCCTTCGGGTTGAAAAACGTTGGAGCTACTTATCAACGACTCGTAAATAATATGTTTGAAAAGCAAATAGGAAAGACTATGGAAGTTTATATAGACGATATGCTTGTTATGTATTTGAATGCAGGTGACCACCTTAAGCATTTGCAAGAAACATTCGACATCCTGAGGAAGCATAACATGAAACTTAATCCCGAGAAGTGCGCGTTCAGGGTCAGTTCTGGTAAGTTTCTAGGATTTCTGGTCTCACAAAGGGGAATTGAGGTAAATCCTGATAAAATCAAGGCCATAGAGGATATCCCGGATCAACTGTCTAACGTAAAGGAAGTCCAAAGGCTCATAGGAAGATTAGCAGCTTTGAGCAAGTTCACTTTCCGGTCGCCGAAAAAATATCGTCGCTTCTTCACACTGCTCAAAAGAAAAATAATTTTGAATGAAAATCGGAGTACCAGCAGGCTCTGAGGGACTTGAAGAAGTACTTATCAAGCCCTCCATTGCTCTCAAAACCAAAAGAAGGTGAAACATTGCTAGTCTACCTCGCGATTTTAGAAGTTACAGTAAGTGCGGTTTTAGTCCGAGAGGACAAAGGTACGCAATTTCCCATTTATTACGTTAGCAAAATCTTAATGGGAGTAGAAACTCTCTACCCACATTTAAAATAACTGGCATTAACTCTCGTAGCCGCCGCTCGGGAGTTGAGGCCCTACTTCCAATGCCACCTGATAGTTGTGGTGACTACTTTCCCTTTGCGGAACATCCTCCATAAACCCGATCTCTCGGGTAGATTGACCAAATTGGCCTTTGAAATGAGTGATTTCTACATAGAATATAAATCAAGGATTCCAATTAAGCCGCATGTCTTGGCTGACTTCATGGCCGATTTCAATCCGGGACTATTGCCTCTGGCAACCAAGGAGGAAATAATGATGTCGGAATCGACATCGCGGGTTTGGACCTTATTTACGGACGAAGCTTCCAATGTAAAAGGGTCCGGAATCTAAATAATCTTAATCACACCTTCGGAGGAACCTTAAGTCAAGCCATTAGAACGACCCCTTTAGCTAACAATGAAGTAGAGTATGAATCTTTGATTTCACGGCTCTAATTGGCCCGGGGACTTGATTCCGAGGTTATCAAAATCAAATGTGACTCGTAGCTGGTGGTAAATCAACTCTACGGGATTTTTATCACCAAATAAGGACGTATGCAACAATATGTGGAAAAGGTCATGTCACGACCCAAACCGATGGGCCGCGACGGGTGCCTGAGTCCTACTTGTCAAACACCCCTAGACATATGTCTAAAATATGAACCTGAATAACATCTGCTGAATTACGAGAACATTATACATGAAGAAAATCTGCACAAAAAGGCATACATACATATACGTACAACATACGTAGGACGAGCCGACAAGGCTGCTATAGACAACTATACATCTCAAAACTGGAAGCCGGCAAAGCCACATACTATCCAACTAGACATATTGTCTATAGACCTCTAATAGAAATATAATTGTATAAAGACGGGTATGAGCCACGTCATACCCATATATATCTATATACAAACGTATCGTACCAAAATCAAAAGTAGCTCCGGATCAAGTGGAGCACTCCAACTCTCGCTGATCAGGGATCCTAAGAAGGGGGACCATCAGTTCGCCTACCTGCACCGCGGGCATGAAACGCAGCATCCCCAGGCAAAAGGGACGTCAGTACGAATAATGTACTGAGTATGTAAGGCACATAAATAAATACATAAGAGACATGGAAGAGATATAGAGTAATTGACTCAAACTGTATGTCTAGATAACTTCTGTAATGGTAAATCACTTTTAGCTTCACNAAATAGCGGAAATATGTTAACCTCAAGATAATCTCACCCCCAGTCTGCATCAATTAACTGAAGAAGAAAATTTTAGCGTATGAAAAACACGAGATGTAACATCCTCCCCCCCCTTAGAAACATTCGTCCTCGAATGTTTAACTCTCCATGATCCATATAACTTTGCAAGGTCGCCTTTGTAACAACACTACTACCAACTCTCCCTGTAGAAGCTTAATAATCCAATGCCATACCGGACCACAATTATCAATAACGACAATGGCCTTACATGACCAACGAAAATAACCAACATAAGAATTTATACACGTACCTTATGATTATGACGTCTCGTTCGGACTCTTCTCTGGAGGAGGAAATAGGTAGGGA
>ML368811.1:3282-23108 GCA_005239525.1 Nicotiana knightiana | reverse complement strand
GGGGGGGGGGGGGGGGGGGATGATATGAGGATATGAAACATTGAATACCATGTCAACCGGGAAATGAAAATCAAGAAACAAAATGCATCATTGGGACTGGGGACTGCGCAGCCAACCCCGTATAAACAAGTTGTACAAGATAGTCACAAGTAATGGCAGTTTCTTTTTAACATAATATATGCTTGTGTACTTTTGAAAATAGAAGGAATTATATGAAATGAAATCCTTTTGTTTTTATCTTGTTTCTTCTCTGAACGATGAACTAACTTTGTCATTTGAAAGTTAAACAAGTACTTCAAATGTTAGTGCCATAATGAACAGGAGTCGTCCTCTTCAAGAGCACCATAAGCATAAGAGGGAACTCTCTTATGAAAACCCTCACATTAAAAGGGTTGGTTTTGGAAGAATTTATGCCCGAAATCAAAATGCCTACGAGGAAAAATGCACCCGAAGACATACACTAAAGGACGCAAAAAGTAAACTTGCGCAAATACTTATAGAAACCCTCACGTAAAAAGGGATAATGCTTGGAACCAAAGTTCTTCGAGGAAAATGCATCCGAGACTGCGCATAGTAAAGCGCAAACAGCAAAACGTGCACAGAATTCTTAAGCAAATGCAAAAGTTAAAGACTTGCATGGATATTCAAACGAAAGTAAGACTAAAATAATACTTGAGTAAAAATACATCTTTATTTACAATAACGTGCCAAAACGGTAAAAGTACAAAATGGGAAAAAGAAAATAAAAGCTAAATTGCAATATCTCCGGAACCAAGATGAAGAGAAGTGTCCGCATCCCCGGGAGAAGTAGGTATGTCCACCGATGGCTCGACGTTTTCCCTAGTTTGGTCTTCAGCATCGTCGCCCTCCGAGCCCTCTTCATTTTCCGAAAACTCAAAACCCGAACCAGAAGAACCAGGATCATCAGATTGCGCTAGGAGTTTATTTTTAGCAGCTAACTCAAGCTCTCGGGCCTTAGCGATTTCGGCATCAGGGTCAATAATACCTGTTTTGGCCATCTTCCAAGATTTTTCTCCTCATGATGTACATGCGTAACTTGTTTCAACAGCAAGGGAAGCCGCTCGGCACTTATGTTCTTCTTTGAGTTGAGTAACTTCAGCAGAAAGGCTTTCCTGGGCGGACCTAACACATCTGAGGCTAACATCAAGGTCATTGACGGTTGAACTAAAGAGCCTGTTGTGCTCGACAGTTTTCCTGTACTTCTCTTCCAAATGGGCATGTTTCGCCCCCACGACAACAAGCTCTTCGATCTTGGAGTTCAAGGCTGATTCTAAGTCAGTCAATTTTTCGGCAATAGCAGCCTCGCGCTCGGTTGCAGCAAGAACGACATCCTGTACTTCAGCCTATTTGGCCTTGGCTTCATCAAGTCTAACCCTCACCGGGCCAATTTCTTGGCTAAGGGTTACTACCTCTTGCTTGCTTTGCTGCAAACGAGCCTCTAGAACTCTTGTTTCCAATTTTGAGAGACGGAGAACAGTTTGGTACCGTTCCACCAAAAGCTGATTCCATTCAGAAGTAAGTTCCTACTTTTCATGAATCAACGTCTGAAGGCCCTCAGAAGTAAGAAAGTTGGCGTACAAAATAAAAAGAAGTAAAACTTTGAATACATTCATAAAAAAGTAGAAGAAATAATGAAGGAAGAAAGGAACACACCACTGCGGCATTGTGCATGGAAATGTTCAACAAACACTCCCTCAAGAGTGCTTGAATCTTTTCCCAATCTTTATCCGAAGTCAATAGCTTCAGATAGTTAGCAAGATCCATCGATCGGGAAAGCAGGTTTCACTCGATAGAGACCGAAAGAGTAACATTCCTCCTCCTTTGTGGATCTTCAGGAGGGGCAACATAATTTGGCCCCAAATTCCCATGAACTGGGGACTGGGGAAGAGGAACACCCTTTCTATGGTCAGGTGCAACCGGCAGAGATGTTGTAGCAGTTGGTGGTGGAAGAGTGGATGAAGGTGGAAATGATGTAGTAGTTGCTGGTGTTGGTGAAGATGGAGATAAAGCTAATGGAGTCAAAGGTTGAGAAGAAGTACTGGTGGATGGATTCTCGAAAACCAAAGACGGAAGGGATCCGGTACTCAGCCTCGCAGTACTGGACACAACAATTGGACCCGAAAATGGGAGTTGGCATTATCTACCAAATCAAACACTTCTTAAAGTGTCGAGACATCGTCTTCGGTTGGTATAACTGTCTCAACAGGTCGAGCATCCTGTTGAGATGATGAGGATCGTCGCCTTCTATGTAGAGAAGATCTCTCATCACTAGCTTCTTCATCATCATCAATCATTATGATGTCTATGACCGACTCGAAAGGAGGACTAGTCACCATCGCCACCGGAGATGACTCAGTGGCATCAATCTTTGCCCTCTTATTCTTTTCCCCAGTCGTGAAGGAACATCTTCTCTTTGTTGTTTATTCTCCGGTCGAGGACTTTGTAAAGAAGTGTTTGCGCCTGAAACAAGCTCGGAGATACCTGATCGAGTAAGTGCCTCCTGAAGCAGCCTCGCTGCATCAACAGGATCAGCCAAGACGTCCTCCTCGGGGACAGCAACAGAGCCCGCATGTAGACCTAATTTTGTGAACAAGTCAGAAGGGTCCAACCAAGTTCTTCACATACAAAAACGGAAGCAAGGTAAGTTAAAATTATGATGATTTTTGTCCTTCCACCCGTATTTAAGGGCCAGTTCTTTCCACGAATGAGTTTGGGGTGTTGTGACGTCCAAGATCTTCTGAACCCACCGGTCCAAGCCTTCCACCACCGGTGGGATCCATCGAGTTGCTGAAACATGCAAAGGATGAAGATTCAATACATCCATTGAAGAATATTTAGTGAAAGAAAATATATTAAATAAATATCTTACGAGTGTGGTTCCAAGCGACTGGAAAAGATGAAGCCGCTGTAGGAATGATATTATTGGTGGAAACTGTAACGTACCATTCCGTCCACCCACGATCGTTATCATTATCTATGCTAGTCAAGAGAGCATGGTGACCACGTCTTTATCATACCCCCACATAAAATCTTGGGGGAGTAGAGATTCATCATACGAGCTAATGTTAGCTCTTCCCCAGTCTCCTAGCACAAGAATCGAAGGCAGGCGACCGTCCTCCACACTGAAGGACTTACCTATGCAAAAGACACTTGGTAGTGAAGGCAAAACTCCGCAATCACGGAATCAAGATCTCCACTCAAAGAAAATGCACCCAAAGTAAAGAGATACGTGTAAAAGTATGTAAACCTTCCTTGGGAAGGGTCACTCGATCCGATAAATCAAGAGCAATGATATACAACTCATGGCAGCGACAGTCTTCGTTCAGAACAGGAATACTGGAAGGATGAATTTTTCCTTAAAGTCATTTATGGTATTGAGTCTTCTTGGGATGATGGAACCCACCGTTGGAGGATCAGAGTCCTCGGCTTTGTTATTGTTCTTTGAAGAACCGGCACACTTGCATGAAAAAGCCACTGGATAAGAAAAAAGAAAAGGTTTTTGTTTGAAGAGAATTAGAGAAAGGATGGAGAACAAAGATGCGAATCAGAAGCTCGAGAAATTATGAAGTGCAAAGGAGAAGAATGATGCGTATAAGTAAAAGTTTGGTGGCTAAATTCATGGCCATGATTACCTCAATAATCAGCAAAAGCTGGGCTGAATCGTGGGATGACGCATGTTTGGGGCATTAAATGCTCGAGAAATTAATCAACCGTAAGAAGCCTTCAGCGAGAGTTATAGTAATTCTCGCCAAAAGAGTGTTTTTACCAACTTTCCGATAACACAAAGTTATGTCACCGGGGATGGACCCAAGATGGGGATGGCCAAAGACCGAACACAGCTATTCCGTTTGTCACTTGAAGGGATAACGTTCATAAAGGTGTATTAAATGCTCTGGGTCCGATAGCATTTAATAAAGAATATTCTGCAGCATTAAGAGCGACGATCCGTTAAAGAAAATTTGGCATTTATGTTTACTTGTTACAGCTTCATCAATGACTCCTCATAATTAACATTAAAGGAGGGGACGATCCTAAGACCTCCTTCTCTAGACACAACTATAAATAGTGAGCCCAGTTATCATTGTAAAGGTAAAATTTTTTGGCTAACTTACACTACATTCTATACAAAGTTTAATACAATTTTACTTTCTCGCTTTTTGATCTCGTCATTAGTGTGTCTGGAAACCTTGTTCCCGGAACTATCATCTCTGTTGTTTCATCTACATTTTAAGTCTAAGTATTGTATTATTCTTCAATTATTTCATTATTTCAGGATCAAATTAGTTCATTTTCCTAGGAACCACGTACAAATTTAACTGTATCTTTTTACGGGTAAATAAAAACTAGATTTTTTTTCTGAGTTAGTATAAGACCAAAAGTCCCATGGAGATAAAGTTGCTCAATTTAGTATTATTCATGGATAATACTGAACTGTGATTCTTGTTGAATGTGATATAAAATGGACAATGATAACAACCTTTAAGCCTATGTGGGTTAAAAACTAATAAAATTAAACTACTTTGTAAATTGCACTCTCATGCTTGCCTCCATTTATAAGATTACGGGGGATTTAGAAAGATGCGTTTTTTATTTTTGCAAATTCAGAATTTAGATCTCAATTTGGGGTCGTATTTTGAAGCTAATTACATAATCGGGTTCGGGGCGAATGGATAAATGAGTTTCGTCCGAACATCGGGTTTAGACCAAGCAGGCTCGGGGTCGACTTTTTTCTGACTTTTTGGGAAAATTTTAAAATTCTATCTTTATGTATTGTAATTGATTCCCTTAGCATTATTTGACGTTATCGAGTAGATTACGGTTAGATACGAGTGATTTGGAGGCAGATTCTAGAAGAAAGGCCCCGGTAGAGCTCTGAGTTGACTACGGAGTGAGGTAAGTGTCATGGTTAACCTTGACTTGAGGTATTAGGATTTGTTTGCCTATTTTTTACATGTTTAAATGTTTGGGTACATCGTATATGTGAGGTGATGAGTACTTATGCGTTGTTGTTGGGTTAAAGCATGCCGGTGAGACTTGTTTCGTTGTAATTTACTGCTTTCTTTAGTTATGATATCCATGCTTAGATTAGATTATTATTTACTTGATCGTCCTTTCTGCATTTATGAACTTATGGAGATGGTTGGGTATTTTTTGAAGTTGATGCTTGGCATCTTGGCACCATTATTGACGTAAGGTTTATTCTTGAATTGTCTATCACTCATATTGTTATATTCATTACTACATAGTGAGGGAAAGTGTAAAAGAATGAAGGGTGATATTCTGTCGTTTATTGATTCATTTATTGATTAATACATAGTGAGGAAGAGAGTGAAAGCATGGCAGGTGATGCCGTGCCGTATTTATCATTTCATGGTGAGGTTGAGAGTAAACGCACAAGGGTGATGCCGTGTCATTATTATCATTTCATGGTAAGAATGAGAGTAAAAGCACGATGGGTGATGCCATGCCATCTTTATTCATTATGTTAATCTGTTTTCATTGGTTGAGGATTTATTTGACTATTTTGTGTTGTCATTCCTGTTGTAGTTATCGTATCTAATTCCCTTTCACAAGTCCTCTCCCAATCGTACATATTAAATCTTTGTTTGTTATTATGTTGCACATATATCTACATTTGCACAGGTTTAATTACGTGAGTGTCCTGTCATAGTCTCGTCGAGGTTAGGCTCGACACTTACGGAGTATATTGAGTCGGTTGTACTCATACAACACTTAGCACTTTTTGTGCAAATTTTGGTACTAGTCTCAGCTATATGTGAGGTGCATCAGCTCAGTTTGACATATTTGAAGGCTCGAGGTAGATCTGCTGGCGTCCGCAAACCTTGAAGTCCCCTTCCTCTTTCCTCTTTTACTGTTCATTTTATTCAAAACTGTTGTATTTACTTCAGACTTTATTTGTAAAACTTCTAGAAACTCGTGAACTTGTGACTCCAGGTCCGGGTTGTACTTAGATATTTTGGGTTATTTGCCACTTCGTACTTCATTTTAATTTCATTTCAGTTTAATTGGTTTTAATTATTTGAATTGTTTAAAAACTGGCTTTAAGAATTTCTCTAACATTAGTTTGCTGAGCAAGTGAAATATTAGGCGTCCACGGTCCGAAATGTGGGAATTCCGAGTGGTGACAACCGGTCTAACCACCGCTCTATAGAACTTGCCTTTAAGTTTCAGTGGCACTTTCTTGTCACACAGGACTCCAGATGCTAACCTTCATTTCATCCACCCACTCTTATACGGTGTGTGACATCCTCGTCAATCTCCCCCTCCCTGGATAGCTGACCCAAGTTACTTGAAACTTCCTCTCTTGGGAATGAGTAGTGAGTCAAGCCTCACGTCCATGTTCGCCTCCCAAAGCATCACGGAATTTACACTCCATATAGAAAAATAGAACAATGAATGGAAACAATGCACGGAGAATTTGAGAGAGAAAAGGGTAGAAAACGGTAGATAAAAGTGGTAGTACCGAGTTTCAGCTGATGGAAAACCACCATCGATTCATTGTCGACAACAATAGAAAACCAGAGTTCAGAAATGTCTGTGCTCTATTGTTTTCTGGTGGAGAGAGCTTGGACGAGACATGAAGAAATTTTGTTAAAGAAATGGGTGAGGAATAGAAAATCAGGGCAATAAAGAAAGTGGAACTTTCTCTAAAACATGGGTACGGGAAAGACAAGCCACGTGTCATCTCTAAATGACTGAATGTGAATAACAAATACACATAAATAACAATGATATTATTAAAGTACCATTCGTTGTACTACTAAACTTTCACTTATTATATAATTACTGTTGAGCAGACTTTTTTTTGTTATTGATGGAATTAAAGGGTTTGCTTTAACATTATTTGACTTGTATTCGTATATTTTAAATACTTCATTGATTTAATAAATTATGGTAACTCTTAACAATGTATGGAACATCCAATGGGCCATTACAATAGGGACATATAGGCCCAACTGCCAAGGTTGTGGTTGGAAAAATTATGCTGGATCAATTTTTTAGGACAACTATTGATATTTAACCCTGGTAAAAAAGTGTAGAAAAATAGCTCCATATGGCAATCCTGGCGATCACCATATGAAAAATTCTGGCATGATCACCATCTGATTTTTTTTGATGATTGTCATATTTTATGGTAAATCCTGATAATCGCTATATGAAGAATTTCTGGCGATTATCATGTTTTGTAGCAGATCTTGATGATCCCCATAAGAAAATACTAAATGATCCTATTTGTTTCCATACCCGAGTGTGATCAATATGCGGTTCATATTGTTAACTAAAAGATGATGCCGAAGGCCAAACTATCATCTAAATCACCGCATCATGATTTAAATAGGATTTAAAGAAGAGTTGAGACAAATCTTTTGATCAATTCAAACATATACTAATTGGTCATGACATGAAAAGAAACGAAGAGGCATAAATTGGAAGTAAAATGTTGACCAATGCGTCAAGGATATTATACTTATAAAGGATGCAATGGTCTTGTCTCAGATAATGTTGAAAAGGAAAGTTTTGGTTCACCTAATTTTAAATATTTTTTGTAGGTTGTTTGGAGAATAATATTGGACAGACATTTGGTAGGCCGATTAATCTCTATATATATTAGGTTTGTACAAATAATTGCATTTATACATCTTTGGTTCTTCATGAATAAATATACTAACAATCTAACATAATGATATTATGAAATACGCTTTATTATTCGATAATGTTAAAGTACAAACTCGTTTGTAAAATATAAAAAATCAAAGGTAAGGATCCAAACATGTTCACCCTTGAGTATAATGCCCTTTTTAAGCGCCTCTTCGAACAGACTGAACACCAATAGGGCAAATGGTCATCTTCTAGCTTACGATTTGTTGTAATTTGTGATAAGAAAAAGGAAAGAAAAGAATTTATGACATTAACGTCCCACTGGAGTAATGTACTCCTCTTGTTAGTAAATTTGCCTTTCTTGACATTACTAAAGATTTATTAGAAGGTTCTCCTCTCTCTCGCTATTTCCAGTCCACCCAAAACTTTGAGAGGGAACTAAGCTTAAAATTATGTTTGCGGTCTTATACGGTCAGAGTTATAACAACACATCACTATAGTAACTAAAAAATATCAGAATAAACAAGAGTGTTATTATTAGACAGTCTGTATTGTTATAATAAAGAACAAAACAGTAATTTTCTGAAACAGAAAACAGAAACAGAAAGTTAGCAGCAATATAATCTCAAAATAATATATGGACAAATAATTTCGAAATAAATCGAGCCCACTGAATGTTTATTGTGTTCTTAAGGAAATTATTCCCCTCAAGTACCCAAGGTGTTGGAATATTATCTTCCTAAGATAGAATGATTTAACTCATCGGTGTATTGGTACCAAAAATCACGATGTAAGCGAACCACTAAATGGTAGTAAATCACACGGAAATAGAAATGTGCACAAGAAAGAAAAAAAAAAGAAGTCTTGAAGTTCTAGAAAATTCGTAAGATAAAATCTAAGAAATCACACGAATTTATAGCCAATAGAAGTACTGTTTCTGAAAGTTCACAACACTTTGGAATAGTCACTTCAAAATGAGAGGGAAATTAAATAAAAATCTGGGAAGAAAGTGAATCGGGTCGTGCACGGATCCGGTTCGGTTTGGATATTTGGCTTATTAAATATTTAAAGAAATTTTATCCAAAAAGATTAATCAATCAATCTTTGACCAAATCCGAATCCGAACCCGAGCGAGCGAGCGAGCGAGCGACGATGATGGCGTGAGGCATGCCTTCTTCTTAACTCTTTAAGAGCTAGAAGAAGAGCAATTACCCATCAGAAGTCTTTTCTTCCTCCAATATGGGACAATGTCCCTTTGTCAAGGAGGAAATTCAAATATTTTAGTTTTCCTCCATTTCCCATTCACTTTTTATTTTAAGCTAACCAAGCTTAAACCTAATAGTTATAGAGAGGTTTAACTGTATAATATAAAATGAGTATTGACATAACTGGTAAAGTTGCTGCCAAGTGATTAGGAGGTCACTTCGAGCCGTGGAAATAGCCTCTTGCAGAAATATAGGGTAAGGATGTGTACAATAGACCTTTGTAGTCCAGCCCTTCCCCAGACCCACACATAGTGGGATCTTAGTACACCGGGTTGCCCTTTTGTGGTGTTATATGATAATATCAAGGCCAATTTGGCCTTGATAGAGTATAGTTTACGCTGTACACCAACTACAAGCTCTTGTGATCTCTAGTCTGCTAGGTAGAGTTACCTCCATGATGACTTGTCCTAGGCCTTAACCCCATTCCCTTTGATGATTTTTCAACCGCCTCTCTAGATAGTCCATTTGTAAGTGGATCTGACACGTTATCTCTTGACTTTACGTAGTCAATAGTGATAACACTACTAGAGAGTAGTTGTCTAACAGTATTGTGTCTCCGTCGTATGCGAAGAGATTTTCCGTTATATATAACACTCCCTGCCCTGCCTATTGCTTCTTGACTATCACAATATATACATATAGGTGCCAAAGGTTTGGGCCAAAATGGAATGTCTTCCAAGAAATTCCGGAGTCATTCAGCTTCTTCACTGACCTTATCTAAAGTTATGATTCAGATTCCATTGTAGAATGGACGATGTACATTTGTTTGGATGATTTTTAAGACACTGCTCCACCCCCAATTATGAAAATATATCCACTCGTGGATTTAAATTCAGATGATCCGGTGATCCAATTTGCATCGTTATATCCCTCGATCGCGGAGGGATATTTGTTATAATACAAAGCATAATCTTGGGTATGTTTCAGATACCCCAAAACTCGTTTAATTTCCATCCGATGTATTTGATTGGGATTACTTGTAAACCGACTCAGTTTTCTAATAGCACATGCTATATCTGGTCGCATACAATTCATGATATACATTAAGCTTCCCAATACTCTTGCATAGTCCAGTTGTGAGTCACTTTCATCTTCATTCTTTTGAAGTGCATAACTCACGTCAATTGGAGTCTTGGTAATATTGAAATCCAAATACTTGAATTTGTCAAGTACCTTTTTAATGTAGTGAGACTGTGATAATGCTAGACCTTGTGGAATCTTGTGAATTCTGATTCCTAAGATCACATCAGCAACTCCTAAGTTTTTCATGTCGAATTTGCTAGTCAACATGCGCTTTGTAGCATTTATATCTGCCATATTTTGCTCATTATCAACATGTCTTCAACATATAAACAAACAATGACTTCATGACCTGGAGTGCTTTTAATGTAAACACATTTATCACAGTCGTTGATTTTAAACCCACTTGCCAACATTGTTTGGTCAAATTTGGCTTGCCATTGTTTGAGTGCTTGTTTAAGTCCATAAAGCGACTTAACTAGTTTGCACACTTTCTTTTTTTACCCGGAACCACAAAACACTCAGGTTGTCCATATACATCTCTTCCTCCAATTCTCCATTTAAGAAAGCTGTTTCAACATCCATTTGATGGATTTCAAGACCATACACGGTCGCAAGTGCCATTAACACCCTAGTAAATGTTATCCTCGTTACTTGCGAGTAAGTGTCAAAGTAATCAAGACCTTCCTTTTGTCTATAGCCTTTCACAACAAGTCTTGTATATTTATCAATAGTACTATCAGCTTTTATTTTCCGTTTAAAGATCCATTTCGAACCTAAAGGCTTATTTCCTGGAGGAAGATCAACCAATTCCCATGTATGGTTATCCAAAATTGATTGAACTCACTATTGGTTGCCTCTTTCCAAAATGCTGAATCAGAAGATGACATAGCTGCTTTAAAGGTTTGAGGCTCATTTTCAAGCAAGAATGTCACAAAATGTGGTCCAAAGGAATTAGATGTTCTTTGATATTTGCTACGCCTTGGATCTTCTTCACTTGGAGTATTTTCCTTTGATTCTTCCCGTGGTCATTTAGATCTTTCACTTAACGATTCGCATTCATTTTTATACGGATAGATGCTTTCAAAAAAATCAACATTATTTGATTCAATTAACGTATTAACATGAATTTTGGGATTACCAGATTTATGAACCAAAAACCGACATGCTTTACTATTTGTAGCATATCCAATAAAAATGCAATCCACAATTTTGGTCCGATTTTTACCCTTTTGGGTAAAGGTACTTGTACCTTTGCTAAACACCATCACACTTTGAAATATTTCAAGTTAGGTTTTCTTTCTTTCCATTTTTCATATGGAATAGATTGCGTTTTGTTGTGGGTAATCTATTGAGTATTCAGTTAGATGTAAGGATAGCTTCCCCCCCCCCCCCCACAAACTTCTACAGTTATCTGGAACTTATTAATAAATAATTCATCATTTCCTTTAATGTCCAATTTTTCCTTTCCGCAATTCCATTAGATTGAGGTGTGTAAGGGGCAGTGCTTTGATGGATAATTCCATATTCCGAACATATTTCTACAAATGAGGATTCATATTCTCCATTCTTATCACTTCTAATCATTTTAATTTTTTTATTCAATTTATTCTCCACTTCATTCTTGTATTGCTTAAATGCTTAATCCTAACTATTATGCAAATAAACATAACAATACCGAGTGCAATCGGCAATAAAAGTTATAAATACTTTTTCCCATGTAGAGATGGTGTCGAATTCATATCACAAATGTCAATATGAATTAAGTCTAAAGGATTTGAATTCCTTTCAACAAACTTATAAGGATGTTTTATAAATTTAGATTCAACACATATTTGACATTTTGATTTATTACACTCGAATTTAGGCAATACTTCTAAATTAATTAACTTCAAGGCTCTGTAATTGACATGTCCTAAATGAATATGCCATAAATCATTTGACTCCAATAAATAAGAAGAAGCGGAAATTTTATTCATACTGTCAACAACCATTACATTGAGTTTGAAAAGGCCCTCTGTGAGGTAGCCCTTTCCAACATACATTTCATTCTTGCTTACAACAACTTTGTCAGATACAAATACACATTTGGATCCATTCTTAACAAGTAAAGAAGTAGAAACTAAATTTTTCCTAATAGTAGGAACATGAAAAACGTTGTTGAGCATTAATACCTTGCCGAAAGTCATCTTCAGGAATATCTTCCCATAACCTTCAATCTTGGATGTTGCAGTATTTCCCATGGAATGCTCTTCTTTGGGACCAGCAGTAAAGTAAGTCGCAAATGCTTCTTTGACAGCACAAACATGTTGAATGTCTCTAGATTCAATCCACCACTCCTTCGGATTTTCAACTAGGTTGCATTCCGAAAGCATTGCACACAGATCATCAATGTCATCATTATTCTCCACTATATTGGCATGTCCCTTTTTTTCTTATCCTTTTTATAGAGAAGACAATCAGGGGTTTTGTGACCATATTTTCCATAATTACAGCAGTTGCCCTTGAATTTTGTTTTGTTCTACTCCTTAGTCTGTCCAGAAGACCTCTTCCTCTTCTTACTTTTGGAGTAGTCTCCTCAACTATATTGGCTCCCATAATCGTTGAATTTCTACGAGACATCTTCTCGGCTATTTTGTTGTCTTGCTCAATCTTGAGACATATCACAAGATCTTCCAACTTCATTTCTTTGCGCTTGTGCTTAAGATAGTTTTTGAAATCTCTCCACAAAGGAGGTAATTTTTCAATTATTTCAGCCACTTGAAATGCTTCATTCACAACCATACCTTCACCAATAAGGTCATGAAAAATAAGTTGAAGTTATTGAACTTAGGTTCAAACGATTTTGTTGTCTATCATTTTATAGTCTAGAAACTTGGCAACCATAAACTTCTTCAAGCATGCATCTTCACTATTGTACTTCTTCTCAACTGCGTCCCATAATTCTTTCGAAGTATTCATAGCACTTTAGACATTGTACAAGCCATACTCCAAAGCACTTAGGATATAGTCTTTGCAAAGCAAATCTGCCTGTTTTCACGCCTTAACAATCATAAATTTCTCGTTGTCCAGCATGTACGCAGCAGGCACCGGAGGTTCTTCACTGGTGAATTTCTGCATACCAAGTGTGCTAATCCAGAAAAACACCCTTTGTTTCCATCCTTTGAAGTTGGATCTAGAACATTTCCCCGATATCTCGGCCGGTGGAACAACAATTCATCTTGACGAGGTTATCCTTGTTTCCGCAATAGTCGCAGAAGGATTTCCACTATCAATCACCATTTCTCACTATCAACAATAGAAGATTTCAACTAATGGAAAAAAAATAGAACAGTAAACAGTATAATAATTAACGATAAACAGTATGTTTAATGAATAAAAATCAAAGTTTTTATATACTATTTCACAGAAAACGATAAAATTTTTATGTTCTTCAAATTGTTTCTTTCAATTCTCTGATGAAGTTTTTATATCTTCAAATCAGAATAGAAAAATTCAGAAGGAGTAGAAAACCACACAGATTTTAATCTCCAAAAAAAAGAATACAGATTATAATAAAACAATTTCCTTATGATTGTTAGACAATCTGTATTACTATAATAAAGAATGAAACATTAAACTTTCTGAAACAGAAAACAGAAACAAAAAGTTAGCAGCAACATAATATCAAAATAATATATGGAAAAATAATTTTGGAATAAATCGAGTCCACTGAATGTACAATGTGTCCTTAAGGAAATTATTCCCCTCAAGTACCCTAGGTGCTGGAATATTATCCTCCCAGGACAGAACGATTTAACTCACCAGTGTGTTAGTACCAAAAACCACAGTGTCAGCGAACCACTCAATGGTAGTAAATCACACTGGAATAGAAATGTGTAGAAGAAGAAGTCTTGATGTTCAAAAAATTCGTAAGGAAAAATATGAAGAATCAAACGAATTTATAGCCAATGGAAGTATTGTTTCTAAAAGTTCACAACTCTTCAAAACAATCACTTGAAAATGGGAGGGAAATTAAATAAAAATTCGGGAAGAAAGTGAATCGGATCGCGCATGGATCTGGTTCGGGTTGGATATATGGCTAATTTAATTAATATTTTGTTAAATAATTAAAGAAATTTTGACAAAAAGATTACTCAATCAATCTTTGACCAAATCCGAATTCGAATCCGAAGCCGAAGCCAAGCGAGCGACGATAACGACGACATGAGGCCTGCCTTCTTCTTAACTCTTTAAAAGCTATAAGAAGAGAAACCGTATATATACCCATCAAAAGTCTTTTCTTCCTCAAATATGGGATAATGGCCCTTTGTCAAGGAGAAAAATTCAAATATTTCATTTTCCCTCCATTTCCTATTCACTCTTTATTTTAAGCTAACCAAGCTTAAACCTAAAAGTTATAGAGAGGTTTGACTGTATAACATGAAATGAGCATTCGTGTAACTAGTAAAGTTGCTGCCAAGTGATCAGGACATCACTTCGAGTCGTGAAAATAATCTCTTATAGAAATGCAGGGTAAGGATGCATACAATAGACCCTTGTAGTCCAGCCTTTCCCCGGACCCGAACATAGCAGGAGCTTAGTGTATCGGGTTGCCCTTTTGTGGTGTTATATGATTATATCGAGGCCAATTTGGCCTTGATAGAGTGTAGTTTACACTTTACACCAACTACTTTTTTATTGGACATGCATATATACTACTACCTCCACCGTTTCAATTTACATGATATATTTTGACTTGGCACAAAGTTTAAGAAGAAAAAGAAGACTTTTAAAATATGTGATACTAAAAGTTTAAGGGGCAAAAGTTTTGTGAGGCCATGATATTTGTGTGGCTATAAAAGCTTCCCATTAATGGTATAGTGAATAAATAAATAGTTTAAATTTATGTTATTTCTAAATATAAAAACGTGAATTATTTTTGGAACAGACTAATGAGGAAAACGTGTCATTTACATTGAAACAAAGGAAGTATCACACTGTAACGACCCGACTGGTCGTTTTGAATATTTGTGTCCGACTCGGCAGTTTGAGGTCACGTGTAGCTTTACACAGTGCATTATGACTTGCGTGCATCGTCGGTTCATGTTTTTGAGAGGTTCACAAAGGATTTTTAGGAGTGAATCTCATTTGAGAAGCTCGAAGTTGAAAGAATTGACCAAGGCTTGACTTTTGAGTATTTGACCTTGAATCGGAGTTTCGACGGTTCTGGTACGTCCGGATGGTGATTTTGGACTTGGACGTATGCCCGGAGTTTCATTTGGATGTTTCTAAAAGGTTTCGGCATCATTTGGCAGAAATTGGAAATTTAAAGGTTTAGAATTTTCTTAGGTTTGACCATAGTTTGACTTTAAGGCTATCATGTTAGATTTTATGTTTCTGAACTTGCAATAGGTCCGTTTTTTCATTTTGAACTTTCCTGCAAAATTTGGCACCATTTGGAGTTGATTTGATACGGTTCGGACACTTGGTTGTGGTTCTAGAAGTTGTTGAAGTTCATTGTGATTTTCATGTGTTTTGGAATCCGATTCGTGATTCTAGAGGTCATTTCGCTGTTTTGATCGTGCTAGTGAGTTCGTGTTATGTTTTTAGACTTGTGAGGGTGTTTGGTTTGGAGTCTCGGGGACTCGGTCGAGTTTCGAATTAGCTTCGGAGTGTTTTGTTAAGAATTGTGTGTGTTGGTACTAGTGTCATCACAATTGCGATGAGAAGGTCGCAAATGCGACCACCACATTTGCGAGTATTTTCTCGCATTTGCGAACCAGAGGAGGATTGGGATTCAATCACAAATGCGATACTGGAGTCGCATTTGCTACTCTGGGCTGTCCGCTTTTGCGAAGACAGTGTTCGCTTTTGCGGCTATTGTTGCTTCGCATTTGCGAAGGTTTGATCGCAAATGCAATCTTCATATGTTCTTTCGGGAGTCGCTTTTGAGATGTTTTGTTCGCATTTGTGGAGGTCGCATTTGCGAACCCCATGTCGCAAATGCGACATCTGCAGCCTGCAATAGCCGGGCATTCCGAGATTTAGCTTCATTTTGTTATATTTTGAACCCTAGCCTCGATTGGGGGAGGGGCAATTTTGTGGAAGGATTTTCATACCAAATCATTGGGTAAGTACCTCTAATCAATTTTAAATTGTATTTTGTGATTATACATTAGATTTAACATCAAATTCATGAGAATCTAAGGGAAAAATTGGGAAATCTTTCAAAATGTAAAATGATGATTTGAAGGACGAATTGATGTCAGAAATTGGTAATTTTTGTATGGACGAATTAATTGTGCTATCTTATTCTGTGAAAGTCATGTACGCAAGGTGACAAATGGGTACATGGTCTATATGTGGTATTGAACAGTTTAGATTGTCTAGTTTCTTCCCATGCCTTTGATTAAATTGTCATGTGTTATCTCATTGTCAGGCTGCTCTTACATGCTCTATTTGACGTTGTTAGCACTTATTGTACTTCTCACTTGTTATTTGTTCCTTATATGCCTTAGTTGAAGTTATTGCCTTCTTTATTTTCTTGTTACATCTTAATTGTTGTATTTCTTCTTATCTGCTACATGTCCTAATTGTTGTGATTGCATACTTAGTTATCACGTATCTTACCTGTCCTGTCATTTTTGTAAAGTTTGTTGTATTCTTCGGTTTTTACGTGGTACCTTTGTTGTCATGCACTGAAATCCTTTATTGTAGAAATTCTTGTAAATGGGGTTATTGAATTATTGCTATTGATTTAAATTAATGTATGGGGGATCAGGTTGCATGCCACAACAAGTGAAATAAGGGAGGATATTTATATTGTGATCTTGTTATTTTACGGTGGGATCGGGCTGCACGCCGCAACAGGTAAAATAAATGTGTACTTTTATGGTGAAATAATGGTGGCTGATGATATTTATATTATACGGTGGGATCGTGTTGCGCGCCGTAACATATTTTGTTTATTGTCATTATATTGATATTATACGGTGGGATCGGGTTTCACGCTACAACATGTGAAGTAAGGGTGAATTGATATGGTGAATTATGATATTGATATTATATGGTGGGATCGGGTTGCGCTGCAACATACTTTGTGTTTTGTATTCCCCGTTTTATTGTATTGGCTTCGGTTCTTTCGTACGAGATTCTGAGAATATGTATTTCCGATTTTTCACTATTTTTTCGAGGATTGATTTATTTTCATTGACTTATTGCCTTGCCGTCATTTCCTGAGTTCTTTTCCCAATACTGTTATTTTGGTGAATTTATATTCAAGGTGAATTTACTACGTTGAGTCATTACTTCCTGTGCTGCTGAGTTGTTAGTAATATAGTGATTTTAAAAAAAAGAATTATATCAAGCTACCTTGTGTGACTTTTAAGTTAAAACTCGCCGTTTAATTCGGAACTTACTATCACTAATAATTGTCATATTTTACTTCAATTGATTTCTCAACTTAATCTCCTCTCCTGTCTGATGTTTTATTTTACTTAAAAAGGATTGTTATTGAGTTTTAATTTAATAAATTCTATATTAAATTCAATAGCTTATTCGATGCTGTATTTTATTTGAAACTATTATTTTTCTTCACCCAAATTATTTATAAAATAAACTCATTTTTCTCATTGATTTCCTACTTGGTCTAGAAACTGTAATTTTACTTTATGATATATAAATAAAATCACTTGAACATCCTAATTAGCATTTGGCACAGATATTATGTATCGAGTAACACATGGATTTTGCCGTGCGAAGTGAGATGGAAAGATGTGGGCACAAGGTGCCATGTATGTTAAAGGTTTGGAAGTTGTGATTTATGATATGAGATCTGTGGAGTGGGATTGTTGAAATTGTGTACTAGAAATGATTTGATTGGTTGAGTTGACATCGTTTTTCCTACTTGAGCACATTTATACTTCATTCGTACCCCAACTATGTTGTTGCTTAATTACTTGATTATTTCTCGTTGCTATTCGTATATTGATACGTGGATAGAATTCATGGTTTAACAAGTTATATGCCTTACATTTTATGTGCGTTAATGATAAAAATACACTTTTTATGTGTATAATGGAGTTTATTTGATGTGTAGGTGCATTGGAGATGGAAACCGAGCTAAATGGATGCAAATACATCAAAAATACGCTTAAGAGTCGAAAAGGAAACACCCGAGCATTAGCCGGGCGTTTGGCCCCTAAAGCTAGGCTGTCCCTGGCGTTAGTGTGGCATTTGGCCCCTAAAGCCAGGCTGACCCTGGCGTTAGGGGGGCGTTTGGGCCCTAACGCCAGGCCTGCCCTGGCTTTAAGGGGGCGTTTGAGCCCAAACGCCGGGGTCCCGATGTTCAGTCAATTCCGAGTTTTGAAGAGTTTAAGTGTTTCCCGGTTGGAATAGAAGTCTCCTACGTGTTTAGGGTTTGTCCTAAACATATAAATAGACCCCAAAACACAACTTGAAAGGGGATTCGAAGAGAGGAAGCCATTAAAGCGAAGAAAAAACCTGTGGATTACTATTCAGTGAAGCAAACATTGATTTTCATAGCTTTTACTTATTATTTTGTAGTTCAATTATGCAAATTATTTCAGAATTGATTCTTATGAATATGAGTAGCTAAGTTTCTTAATATAGGGTTTTGGTAGAACCCGTTGGGGGATAAACTTATTGTGATATTAATATAGTTTTGATTGGTTGATTAATCTCTATTTGTTCAACTACGTTCTTGTTGTAGTTGATTGAAGGGCCCTCAATTAGTTGTTCCTATTTATTATGTATCTACTTGAGAGAGAGTGCATATTTAGGTAGTTGTTTGAACAACATCACTCCCGGAGTATAGACGAAAGTCATAACCGAGGGTTTAGAAGTTGGATTAGAAATAACGATACTTCGGGTGCAATCTAAAGTGAACTGTAATGCAATCTAGCTAGCGTAACTTGAGAGAGTGCGTCTAGTAAATTATCATAATTACTTGAGAGAGATTTATGGTAGATAGAGTGTTCATGATTGATAGAGACAACTAATCAAACTATAAGAAGTATCCGAGAAGGAAGTTCACCGACGGGGGAAACCATAACCTTAGACCTTTATCATAATTGTTTACAACACATTGTTAGTAATTGTTAGTTATTATTATTGTCAGTAGAATTAGTAAAACATCACCAATTTATATTAAAAAGTCTTGAGAGAATTGATTGAGTAAAAGTTGCGTATTCTAAAGACTTGATTGATACGTAAATTCCCTGTGGGATCGACTCTGGGCATAATACCCCGGATTATATTTGCAACGCCCGTTTAGTCTTTTTATAATACATAGTTGAGCATGATCAAATTTTGGCGCCGTTGCCGGAGAATTAACGGTATTATCAATTGAGTTAGAAGAAATACAAAATTCTGAAATATTGTCAATTTTCTTTAAAATTCTCGTTTTTATATTGAAAGTTTAACGTTTGCTAACGTGTTGCAGGTGCATGCCTAGAAACTCATCAAGGACTGGTGAAGTAGTTGAACCCTTATCAGACCTCGAGAAAGTTTTCAAGGCCATAAATCGGACCAACCGGAAAAGCAAACATCAACCGCAAATTGAACAAATTGAAACAGACATGGAAGATGCACACAACCGGAACAATCATGGGGATGACCCAGTCGCTCAAATAGGGGCAGAGGCTCCTTTATATGACTGGGCACAACCCACAACTGAAAATTTGGCCACAGCAATACTGGTTCCTCAGATACAGGCCGAGTTCTTTCAGATAACAAATAATATGCTGCACCTATTGCAGAACAAAGGGCTATTCTCAGGGTCATACATTGAAGACCCCCAACAGCACTTGAAAAACTTCCTGTCAATCTGCAAAACACAGAGGCAGCCTAACGTCACTCAGGAGGCAATAAAACTGTTGTTGTTTCCATTCTCAGTGA
>ML368806.1:80799-165851 GCA_005239525.1 Nicotiana knightiana | reverse complement strand
ACACCCGGGCGATAGCCGGGCGACAGAGCCCTATAGCCTGACCCTACCTGGCGTTAGCCAGGCTTTAGGGCTGAAACGCCAGCCCTACCCTAGCGTTATCCAGGCGTTAGGGCTGAAACGCCAGCCCTAGCCTGGCGTTGGCCAGGCCTTTGGGTCTAAACGCCCGGGGTTCCCAGTTCGGCCAAATCTGAGTTTTGACGAGTTTAAGTGTTTTACGGTTGAAATAGAAGTCTCCTACACAGTTAGGGTTCGCCCTAAACATATAAATAGACTCCTAAAATACAACTACAAAGGGATTCGGAGGGATTCGAAGAGGAGAGAAGGAAAACATCGATTTGTACATATTTTCTTCATTACTTTATAGTTTAATTATACAAGTTATTTTAGATTTGATTCTTTTTGATCATGTTTAGCTAATTTCTTGTGGAACCCATTGGGGGATAAACTTATTATGATATTAACATAGTTTTGATTGGTTGATTAATCTCTATTTGTTCAACTACGTTCTTGTTGTAGTTAATTGAATGGCCATCAATTAGCTGTGCCTATTTATTATGTATCTACTTGAGAGAGAGTGCATATTTAGGTAGTTGTTTGAACAACATCACTCCCGGAGTATAGACGAAAGTCATAACCGAGGGTTTAGAGGTTGGATTAGAGATAACGATACCTCGGGTGCAATCTAAAGTGAACTGTAATGCAATCTAGCTAGCGTAACTTGAGAGAGTGCGTCTAGTAAATTATCATAATTACTTGAGATAGATTTATGGTAGATAGAGTGTTCATGATTGATAAAGACAACTAATCAAGCTATATGAAGTATCCGAGAAGTAAATTCATCGACGGGGGAAACCATAACCTTAGATCTTTATTACAATTGTTTTGCACCTTAGCGTAGTTAATCTTTAGTTTTAATCTTTAGTTTTAGTAATTTAAATAACCTCAAGTGACATTTGAGTATTCTAACAGCTTGCTTGATACGTAAATTCCCGCTTAGTCTTTTATTAGACATAGTTGAGCGTGATCAGAAGTCACAACAGTGATTGGGTGATATTGAAAATATGGTCGTAATTTTCTAGATGCCATTATTAAAGTTAAGGCTAATAGATGCTGAAACTAGATATCCACATCTTGAAAAATTAGCCTTAACTTTAAAATTTTCAGATTCTTGAGGGCTTGCTGACATTCTTCAGTCCCCTTCTTTTGGCTTTGAAAGCAGCGGTGGTTTCGATAGATAAATCTTCAGATTCTTGAGGGCTCGCTGACATTCTTCAGTCCATTCGAACTGATTCTGCTTTTTGAGAACTGAGAATAATTTAAAACTTTTTTTGGAAGACTTAGAAATAAATCTTCCCAAAGCTGCTATTCTCCCTGTTAGTCTTTGAACTTCTTTTTTATTTGTTAAAATATCAGGTATTTCTTCTNACAGCCAGGTAGATGTACAATCTTTCCCCTTCTTTTGGCTTTGAAAGCAGCGGTGGTTTCGATAGATAAATCTTCAGATTCTTGAGGGCTTGCTGACATTCTTCAGTCCATTCGAACTGATTCTGCTTTTTGAGAACTGAGAAGAATTTAAAACTTTTTTCGGAAGACTTAGAAATAAATCTTCCCAAAGCTGCTATTCTCCCTGTTAGTCTTTGAACTTCTTTTTTATTTGTTAAAATATCAGGTATTTCTTCTATAGCTTTAATTTTAGCGGGGTTTACCTCTATTCCTCTGTTCGATACAAGGAAACCCAAAAATTTACCCTATTGCACTCCAAAAGTGCATTTTTCTGGATTTAGCTTCATATTATACATGCGTAAAATATCAAAAGTAGTAGAGACGTGTTGTAAATGGTCTTTCGCCCGTGTTGATTTTGCCAGCATGTCATCAATTTAAACTTCCATTGTTTTTCCTAGATGTTCCTGGAACATCTTGGTCACTAGCCTTTGATATGTGGCTCCACGTTTTTCAAGCCAAAAGGCATGACTTTATAACAATAAGTCCCCCTGTTTGTAATAAATGAAGTTTTTTCCTCGTCTGAGGGATCCATTTTAATCTGATTATAACCAGAATACGCATCTAGAAAGCTTAATAATTCATGACCTGTAGTGGCATCAATCATTTGATCTATATGTGGTAATGTGAATGAATCTTTGGGTCATGATTTATTTAAGTCAGTATAATCTACACATACTTTCCATTTGCCATTCTTTTTAAGTACTACCACAGTGTTAGCTAGCCAGTTAGGGTATGTTACCTCTCATATCGAACCAATCCCTTGGTTCTTAATGGCCCCTGCTTTCTTTTCTTCTCTTCGACCAGGCCCAGCCTCGTGCCTATATACACTTTCTGCTTAGGCTTTTGTTCAAACAATGGAACAACTTCGAGCTTTTCCGTAGTTGTTTTGATGTGCTCGTCTTCCTCCAGTTCATGAATGACGTCCGGTCTGGAATCTGCATCCGTGTGGTCTAATGCACCTTCCGTGGTAACTTGATTCACCTTCTCGTAAGTATTTTCTTTCGTACCTGTTTCAGCAATAATACTTTACGTACCTGTTTGTGTAGTAATTTCTTCCATGCCTGTTTGGGCAGTATTACCTGATTGAGAGATTCCCTTATCTTTTGATTCTTCCATCTCTACTTTTTTGTTGTAGTGTGCCACAGAATTTATATTTCTTGCAGTTTGCTGATCGCCTCTAATTTGCTAAATCCCCCATTCAGAGGGGAATTTAATTACCTGATGCAAGGTGGAGGGTATTGCTTTCATGTCGTGGATCCATGGCCTTCCCACGATTACGTTATAAGCCATGTCAGTATCGATGACTCAGAACCTAGTACTTTCGATCTCCCCCTCATCATAAGTGCTAAGCTCAATTTCTCCTTTTGTTATAACCGTTGAGTTATCAACCCCTGATATGGCTCGTGCCCTTGGGATTACTCGATTCCCCAATAACATTTCTTCCACGACTCTTAGAAAAAATGATATTGACTGAACTACTTGGATCAATCAACACTCTTTTTACGTTCGTGTCATGAATAAGTAAAGATATTACCAGATCATCGTTGTGAGGAAGAATTAATCCGTCGATATCTGCATCATCGAATGTTATATCATCCGCTTCCATATTTTTACGAACCCGTTTTCCATGTGTAATTTTGAACTCTGTGGTTGTTTTGCAGACCACTCCGTTTACTTCTTCACCTCCATGTATCACGTTGACGGTTCGTTTTGGAGAAGGAGGCTTTGGGGGATCCTGCCTGTTCCTCATATATGCCTGTTTACCTTTATCACTAAAAATTATGTTAAATAGACCTGTTTCAATAAATTTTCTACTTTACCTTGTAAAAATCTGCAATCCGCAGTCTTGTGCCCATGATCGTTATGGAATTCACACCAGTGATATGTATTCCTTCTATTTGGATTTGATCGTATCTCTTTGGGCCACTTAACCCTGTCTCCCATGTTCCTCAATATTGAGACAAGTTCAGTAGTACTTACATTAAAGGTATGATCTCCAATTCGGGTATTACCTCTAAGTCGTTCATCTTGATCTTTTTTGGATCTAGATGAGGATGAGACTACGTCTCTTCCTGGTGGTCTATAGTTTTACCTAGTGTTTTCGAACCTGGGACGAATATCACGTCACGAGGGCCCTAAGTAAGGATCGTTCCTATTTTTACCTGATCTTCTGTCTGATTCAGGATGTTTGGATCTGGAATGATCTTCATCTCTTGAACGAGCAATAATATCTTCCTCTATTATGAGTTTAGTACTATACCTGTTATATACATCGTTCCATGTTCTAGCGGGGAATTCTCTTAGACTTTCCTTAAGTCGTCTCGTGGCTTCTGAGCTTTTATCGTTTAGGTTGCTTGCAAATGCCATGGCTGCCCAATTATCAGGCACCTTGGGTAATTACATTCTTTCTCGTTGAAACCTGTCTACAAACTCACAGAGTAGTTCCCTGTCTCCTTGTTTTATTTTGAATATGGCTTCCATTCTTTTCTCAACTTTTTTTGCACCAGAGTGTGCTTTTATAATTGAATCTGCAAGCTCACCAAAGAGTCAATAGAATTTTCAGGTAGAAGAGAATACCAAGTTAGGGCTCCTTTGGTAAGTGTTTCCCCAAATTTTTTGACAAGGACTGATTCAATCTCTTGTTTTGTTAAGTCGTTGCCTTTTACTCCAGTAGTGAAAGCAGTCACATGATCACGTGGGTCAGTTGTTCCATCATACTTGGGAACTTCAGGCATTTTAAACTTCTTGGTTATAGGTAAGGGAACCGCACTTGGCTTCCAAGGTTGTTGAGAATACCTATCAATATCAATGCCTTTGATAATAGGCGGTACTCCAGGAATTTGTTCGATGCGATTGTTCTGCTCCTTCATCTTTTTCTGCATGGTTAACAATAAATTTTGTAACTCAGAGTTATTAGATATACCTGGTCTCGCTTCGAGAGATTCATTAGGAGTATCTCCCCTTCCTGAGTTTGCCAACCCAGATTGAGGATTTTCCATGGTGATGGTATTATTGAGGGGGTGGTTTCGGTGGTGCAGGTAACGCTGCTGGTAATCCCCTCGCAAATTCTTGCAAATCTTGGCTCACATACTCTGCAATCATTTGCTTTACTTGATCTTGTTCCACCGTTTGATCATTATTATCATGGTTGTTATTGGATCTTTCTGGAGATTGTTCCCTTGAACCACGTGGGGTTTTGAAGGTGATGGAACTAGGGTTCCATTCCTTTGTCGTTGGAGTTCGACATAGTTCAGAGGATATCGCTAGAAAAGCAAACAAAGATTATCAGATTCCCGGTAACGGAACCAATTTGTTTTTTTATAAGAATTAGATACGTTGACTAAAGTTATTTCTAAGATGAACACGGGTTACTGATAATCAAGGAAATGGAGAAAAATGAATAATAGATAATTTTACAGAAATATAGAAAAGCAAAGTAGATTGTATTCGAGAATCAGATGCCTTTACAAGCTGTATTCCCCTTCCTTATATAGGAGATTCCTTGATATAACGTAAAAATCTTGCTATGATTGCCCATTAATGACTAATTATTACATTAATAGGGCGTTACAAAGGATAACGGTAATTGGGATACAGTTACATAACGTACGAGTAATCAATTGTGGGTTCTTGAATCTGCACGTAGCTTTGTCCAGATTCATTTTGACCGTGTCTCTTCCCTGTCTTGATCAGGTTGAGTTTCCCGTGGCTGATGAGCTCGAGGGTTTATTGAATCGTGCCTCTTTATTCCGTACCTTTTCAAAGAATCACATCCAGCTGTTGCATTCTCCTGTGTCCACATAACTAGCTGAGTTGTCAAGAGTAGGCTTACGTGTGAAACTCTTTTTTACCAATACAATAACGCGTGAGAAATCCATAAGAGGAACACCATTATTCCATGGAAAATCATGAAACTTGTGAAAAATGTACAATAGCAAGTCTATCACTCTACACATGTCTAGACTCAAGTCGTAATGCGAAATAAAAGAATTAAATGAGCAAGGATAATCCCTATAGTACAAGTACATCATGATGTGAACCTAAGTCTACCCGGACTATAACATCAATCTAACTATGTACGGACTTTCGTCACCTCGTACGTACGCAGTCCCCACAATAAGTCGCACATACTAAATATAGCACCTTGGGGTATATTCCCCCTCACAGATTTAGACAAGAGATTTACCTCGCTTCGAAATTCCATAACCGGCTCCAAAGTCGCTCTAACACCTCAAACCGGTTACCGTCGCTCCAAAACTGGTCAAACAGTGTGCAAACCAATAAGAATATACTCTAATACTCATAACAAATCGATTTAAACAATTTTCCAACTTCGCTCGAAAAGTCGATAAGTCAACCCTCTGGCCTGCACGGATTCTAAAATTTTTTGGAGATAACCATTACCCATAACATTATGAACTCAAATATATAATTTATTCTCAATTCCATGTCCAATTTCGTGATAAAAATCCAAAAATACTAATTTCTTGGTTTTTTTTAAAAAAATCCTAAATTTCTACTAATTTCCATGCATAAATCCATATTTAAACCATGTATTTAGCTTGAAATAGGTGGGAATCACTTACCTTGTGATTGACGCTAAAAATGGTGCTCCAAAACCGCTCTAAGGTCGGTTCCCATGGAGGAAATGAAATGAAAATGGCCAAACTCCCGTTTTAAAAGAACAATGCCCAGAATTCCCTTCTCCGCGATCGCATAAAGGCCTCATGACCGCGAAGGCAAGTTCACTGCCCCAAAAGCTTCTTTTTCATGAATTCAAACTTCCCCACTCGTTCGCGATATACCACAAATCCAGAGCAACGCGATCACAATCGTAACTTCGCGAACGCGAAGGTATAATTTCCCAGCTCAGAACTCACTGTTACGCGATCGCGAGTCCACTTCTGCGATCGCATAGAACAACTGTTTCCTCCAGTCCAATTTTCTATTCGCGATCGCGTCCTCTATTCCGCGATCGCGATGCATACCCAATACACTAGAAACCAAGAATCATAAAAACCAAGGAAAATGGTCCGAGACCATCCTGAAACACACTCGAGGCCACCGGGACACTGTCCAATCATACCAACCATTCCAAAACATGAAACAAATTTTCTCGAGGCCTCAAATCACATCAAAAAACATCGAAATCACGAATCGCACCCCAATTCTAGCTTAATGAAATTTAGATCTTTAAACTTCTACAATCAATGCCGAAACCTATCAAATCACGTCTGATTGACCTCAAATTTTGCACACAAGTCACATTCGACAATACAGACCTATTCCAACTTCCGGAATCAGAATCCAAACCCGATATCAAAAAGTCCACTCTCGGTCAAACTTCCTAAAAACCTTCAAATTTCCAACTTTCGCCAAATGACCCTGAAATAACCTACTGACCTCCAATTACACACCCGGACGCGCTCCTAAGACCAGAATCACCATACAGAGCTATTCCCAGGCTCGGAATCCTAAATAGACATTGATGACATTGAAATACACTTCAACCCAAATTCATGGAATTCTTCCAAAATGCCAACCTTCCACAATAGGCACCGAAATGCTCCCAGTTCATCCAAAATCTGATCTGGACATACGCCCAAGTCCAAAAACATCATATGAACCTATTGGAACTTTCAAATCCATATTCCGAGGTTGTTTACTCTAAAGTTAAACCTTGGTCAACTCTTTCAACTTAAAGCTTCTGAAATGAGAATTTTCTTTCCAAATAAATTCGAACATCACGAAATTCAATGTCGACCACACGTACAAGTCATAATACATGAAGTGAAGCTACTCATGGCCTCAACCGGCCGAACAAAGTGCTAGATCTCACAACGACCAATCGGGTCGTTACAGTCTCCCCCACTTAAACATATGTTTGTCCTCGAACGTGCTAAGAACTGCTCCGGAGTTCGCTGAAATCATTGTTTAACCCCTTGAGCACCTATTCGTGCTACCACAACCCAAATGAGCACATTCACTCGATCCAGCCTGAAGATTCCCCCATTTATTTGATCAAAAAGCCTTAGAGCCAGATTCTAACATCCGAAATTCCCTACCAGGCTTTGTTCCAACATACAAACACCGTATCAATCATTACACATTGTACAAAACATGATTGTATTCCCTTACTGAATTCACTCTATGCACCGCACGATTCACATGACCATAATAACATCCCTTGACAACAATAGCCAAAATTCCACGAATCCGATGCCCACAACATACCTCATGACACATTTAAGTCTTGTTCCAACTCTCGTAATACTGCCACGATGGAAGAGATATGTAGAATGTCATAACCAACTGCCGAGTCAACAAATCATTGAGTCTCTCCTCTCGACAAGAACCATTACCTCATCATGAACCAAATAACAATATTTTCTCTTTATGTTTTATATGAATCTAATTGCCCTGATCCCAGGTCCAATAATCTCGTCTCCCCCAGTACAGGCTGCTCTGGCAATAAACCACCTCAAAAACTGCCAAAAGTCTCGTATGATGCCTCAAGGTGCCAACAAGCTACAAACTTGAATGTGATACATAAGGATAACAAACTATAGAAAGAACTACTCAACCCGCGTAACTAATTAAACAACCGAAAAGGTGTTATGAACCTTCCTCAGAACATGAGAAACAAAGACACAAGAATAGATATGGGGGACTGTACTCAACATCACACTCTTGCAGCGTGCAACCTGATCCACACATGATACTGTTGCAGCGTGAAACTCGACAAACCCTGTTACCTGTGGCAGTGTGCCACCTGATCCAAACAACATACCCGTGGCGGCATGCCACCCGATCCACATATAATAATCTATAAGAACATATTTACCGAGCTAAAATGCTCATAATACGAAATACCTGAATGTCAACCACAATCACGCCAAGTGCACTATACTGTCCCTAGGGATACAAATAGAACCATACTCTAAAACTCAAGCAGAACTAGGGTTCAATAAATGACCTGCATCTCGAGAGACACCCTGCTCATATAACACCACAAGCTACACGGGATTGCAATACCTATGTGAATAATCAAGCCACCTAACTACCCACATGCCATAATATAGACTACACGGAATAACTGACGACATAAATAACATCCAAGTTACAAAGACTCCCTCGTAAGCAATGCTATGCTAAAAGGAACAAATCAGGCCTGATATAGAGCACACATTCATAGTTAGATCCATCCACGAACCTCAAGCTTATTCGGATAGTTCTGTACTGAGCTAATAACCTTTCAAGAATCCACAATAACCCTTTTATTCCATGACACACAAGAACAACCTTCAACTCCGGAACAACCTTCCACGGTCCACAACCAAATGAATAGGGCGCCTTTCAGGCCTAAACTCTCACATTAGCGATAGTACCATAATCTCCATACTTGGTTTCAATCTTTAATCAATCAAGTGACTACACATCACACTTATACAATCTTCCAGTGAGATACACTCCCACGAACTTTCGCACCAGGTAAAAAAGTCTGCACATCCAGACCACCAAATATACAATGCTGTAAAGCGAATCGAAAGTCCGCAAATTAGTACACAAAGCCTTTTACACAGGACACCGATCTTAGGTGACGCTAAAGACAATACCAGCTTACTCTAAACATATGAATTCTTCTCTGCTCATCTGAGCTCGTGACATTCTTGTCGACACCAAACTGCATCCTCGATCCTCAACTTTCAAATTCCTATGCCGCTCACTGCACCTAACATACCAATATGAGAGAGTATAAAAATTTCATCATAACTCCTGAACCACTAATAGGCTATACCCTTCATCATATGGACTCATTTCAGGAGAACCATTATAACACGTGACTGAATTCCCATAACCGCAGAATATACATACCTCAAGTAGTGGTCTAAACCATCATAAATCTTCCGGGATTCATCTATACTTAAAAAGCCATTATAATTGTATGCCTCTAATTAACTCAAATTATGGCGGTCGTCAAGCCTCGCATGTACCGCCAAAAATTGCCTGTATAACTTAACACGCTGAAAGAATTGATCATTGCAATCGTGCAGACTCAACCATTGCTAACTGATCCTACTTCTTCTAATTTACTCTGGACTTCCCTTAGAAATAATAATAGCTCCATTCAAAATATAACGAACCCAATACGCACTCATCTTGATTGACCCTATTTCACGAGACCACGTTGTCTCAAAACCCACGAACCATCTCATACCCTCCTTGTGCGCAGATTCGCATCTTCAACTGGTACACACATTCTTATAATTCCTCTACGAATCCGAAGTTATTCTCTCCCATTACTCCAATGCTACACCTAATCACGCCCAACTATACCTTAAAAAAAGGACTAAGCGGTCGTTGCAAATATAATCTAGTTTACAAGTCCGGAGTCGAATCTCACAGAGAAGTAAAGTTTCACTATAATTGCTCAATATTACTAAGAAACAAAAGTCCTCTACGAATCCGAAGTTATTCTCTCCCATTCTTTCAATGCTACACCTGATCAGAGCCAACTATGCCTTATAAAAAGGACTAAGCGGTCGTTGTAAATATAATCTAGTTGACAAGTACGGAGTCGAATCCCACAGAGAACTAAGGTTTCACTATAATTGTTCAATATTGCTAAGAAATACAAGTCCAAATAATTTCCTAATTACAGAGATTAAAATATTTATTTCTAACTAATTAAGTAACAACTATTATAAAGCAGTAAAATTATCAACAAACAAGGATGAAATTTGAGACAGAACTAAGGAGGTCTAGAGTTATGATTTCCCCTTATTGATGGAATCCCTTCCTGTTATGTTTCATATAAATTTGCCTAATTTTCTCTATCGACCATGAGCACTCTTACTATCGTAAATCTCTCCCGAGTAATTACGACAATTTACTAGACATACTCTCCCGAGTTACGCTAGCTGGCTTTAATTACAGCTCACTTAGATCACACCCAAGGTTTTGTTATCCCTAATCCCACCTTTAAACCCTCGGTTATTGATTCCTCATATACTTTGGGAGTGGTGTTGTTCAACAACTACCTAAATATGCGCTCTCTCCCGAGTAATACATACTAAATAGGCACAACTAATTGAGGATCCTTTCAATTAACTACAACAAGAATGTATTTGAACAAATAGAGATTAAACTTTGGCAAATCTATATTAACATAGCAAGAATTTCATCCTTCAATAGGTTCCATCAAAACTATAGATAGCAACTTAGCTATTCATAATAGTATGTAAAATACAATACTACAAGTCATAACCAACAATGAAAAACAGGAAGAGGAAGGAAAACTCATAGAAGAATTCCCCGCCTTGCTCCTATTGTGTCCCTGCCTCCTTAGGTCGAATCTGTGTCAAAAGTATGTCCAACCTCCTCAAAATACCATTTTTCCATGTACATATACCAAGTAGGGTCGGGCCCAAACAATTATACCTTCTCCAATGCGAAAAGGACACTTTTCCCGGGCAAGACGTGCGCGGGAGCGCTCCAACCGCGCTCAGGCCGCGCATATCGACAAGTATTCTGCCCCATTTGCACGGTCAGTGCGCGGCCGCGCACTTTCCGTGCACTGTTCACCCATTTACGCTTGGAATTTGGAAAAACGTAAAACATGAATGTTTTAGACCTTTGAGTTAGCTTTCTAACTATATAATATATATCCCAAATGGAGTTCGGAGAAAAGTGTTATGTCTATTTTACTAGACAGTGAGAAATATGCCTACTCAAGTCTTTGTTTATTCTTAACTATCAAATTTGACCCCTGAACACGATCCCGACTTAATTCCTTGGGATTTTACTCAGACTTCAAAGCTCCAAATCACATGAATTAATTCTATAGCATCTATATAGCTCGGAATCACTCCTACAAGGCATAAAACACATAGTTAGTGCAAAACACTAGCGATTAAAGCTCAAACCCAATTAAAGGGCAGTAAATTAGAGTGTAATAAGCAACTAAAATATGCAAATATAGCCTATCATCAACACCGCAGAACGATGATAACTTAGAACACTCCAAGCCTCTTTCATAATTCACTGCAAAAGATCGATACTTAACCATACCACGAACTCGAAATCCTTAGGCACCGCACTTCAAATTTTTAACCCACTAGGACCGTTGTTGAGAGTCACCCACTCTGACTTGTTCCCGAATATAATCAAACTCCAAGGACCTGCTAGCACACGAACACCCCCTCAGAGAAGCACCCAACTGAATTACTTTCCTTGTACATCACATCTACATGAAGCATAACCCTGAGTCTTCACAAAAACCAGAGCATGAATCGATAAGGGAAAATATAGCACACATTCCTCAATTTCTTTGCTTGAATTACCATTGATGTTTTCTTTCCTTAGTCTTAATAGCCCACCAATATGCCAATAACCAGAAACCTTACAAGTAGACAAACATGCGATCCAATCATAGACGGTAGGGCTCTTCCACTTAGCTTGAAGCTACAATTACATAACCCCGAGACCCACCAAGATTCCTCTTTCCTCATTGACATGATCCTGCACAATCGACCTGCCAAATTTCTCGAAATCCTCCTGTTAAACGTTTTGTGAACATTCTGAATCACTATCCATATTCACATATTCTCCCTCTTACTAGATAGCCAGTATAATTCTTCGTAGAAGATCCGTCAACACCACGAGATCAGTAAACCATCCTGAGCACGTGCTCATTCACCAGCTGTACTAGTCCGTTCACATAGCATTGACATCAACTACAGGTGCGACAATACATTCCAATCCGAAGTCATGTTGCATCCCTCTTCATATCAAGCAACTCCTTTCTGTCGTATCCAATCTTCCCCAGTATAGTATCCAATACTCTAAATTAAGTCCGTAGACCTAGTCATTGTCCACCATGAATTCCAAATTACTCCAAACGTTCCTCAAGTCATGTGGCTATCCTGCTGCAGAATCCATACGCTACTCTGCCACTCTCCCACTTTGGTTAAACCCTCTCCTTTAAGAAACTTCTTGACTTCTGCTTTTCATACTTGACCTACTAGCAATTCAATCATCGTGAGACATCTTCCGCCATGTCCTTCCTCATCCTTCACTTCCTAATTGGTGCCTAAAATTCGAATCCGTCTCTGTAACACTTGAGCTAATAAATTTCCACCAACTCCAAGCCTCCTAGAAGATCAGACACCAACATTAGAAATACCCATTTGAATTCCAAAATTGTTACACTACTCCTATTTCTGACAACCGCCTCTCTGGCACCATATCACACTACCCTGCCCCGAAGGAAAATTGATGAAGACCATAACACTGACGAACCTTAGCGTGTTAAACAAGGACGATGACACCACATCACAATTGAAAATTATACCATGCTCAGAAATACCAAGTCTAGTTACTCCATTATCCCAAACATGAACATCCATGGTCCGATTACGTTTCCTCCGCTGGAACTCCGAATCATACACCTGAGGAAAGCTTCATTTTGAGTCATTCACTGCCCCGTCACATAGACAAGAATCCTACCATTACATCATTACTGTGCGATAACAACTTACGAACATCATGGCAACCTGTGCACAGCCTTTGAACCGTAAAAAATACAGCTACTGAGTCGTCATCACAAAACACCCTTCCGCGGGAAGACAATCATAACTTGCTCGAATGCGTAGGGAGAAACATCCTGCCCAAGGTCTGTAGTACCATTAAAATTCTTCGATTGCCAATTGATAACAAGCGCTTCATGTCGCATAAGATTGAGTAGGAAGGAAATAGAGAAATAAGCCTCATGGAAACAAATCACACGATGAGGAATCAAGAAGGGAAGTACTCCTAATAGCCCTGTAGCCTCAGGAAGATAAGTACAGACGTCTCCACACTGATCCGCAAGACTCTACTAGACTTGCTCATGACTCGTGAGCCCTATGTGAACCTAACGCTCTAATACCATGTTGTCACGAGCCAAAATCCATTAAAGGTCGTGATGGCACCTAACATCGCTATCAGTCAAGCCAATAATAAATGTGTCACGACGTAAATCCTAATCTAGGTCGCGACCCAACGCCGATGTTAGGCAAGCCAACACAATTAGTCTAGTGAGTTCTATTTAATTTTATAAAACTTTATTAACAATACTTTAGTTTTTTTTCGTCACAAGCATAAGAAAATAACAAATATCAAAGGAAAATTTAATTTCACTGATCAAGAAGTTAAATTTAAATAGTTACATTTCCAAAAGCATAGTCCACCAATGTGTGTGCCAGGAACTGGTGTCACAAGTATACAGGCATCTAGTAGGAGGAATCAAAAGAATACGTCTATCCTACTGTCTGAGAGGATATAGACAGAATAACAAAAGGGAAAGACTCCAACGTGCTGCTGAACGACATCAAGAGAAGCAGTTCACCGTGGAATCTCTCATCTCGGGAAGTCAAGAACATGCTCCGGACTGATAACCAGATGCACCTGCCTCAGAACCTGTACATTTAAGTACAGAAGCATAGCATGAGTACATAAACACTATGTACCCAATAAGTATCCAGTCTAATCTCGAAGAAGTAGTGACGAGAGGTCGACTAGACACTTACTAGGGCCAAACAATTTATTTAAATATAAGGCTAAGCATGGATATCAAAGATGAATAACAATAAAGATAAGAAATGATAAGTACTTCCACAAGTACATTTATGTTTCAATTCCTATCAAAAGCTTACTAAGTTATTCTCCAGGGCATCTTAATGGTTTAACAGTCACATAAAAATGTACCAAGCAAATAACATGCGCATAACATGCCGAGGGCATACGGTCCGATCCAACAAAATAATAAATGTGCACTGCCGAAGGGTCGAACAACGCGAACCATAGATGCATCTATTACCCTGCTCGCGAATCATATGTGTGACGCGGTCAAAAATAAATGAAAGAGTTACCCCGCTCGCGAATCATACATGCGTCGCAGGAACTCATAGGTACACACATTCAAGCAGTCAATCCAGAATTTAACAGGAAAATAATTACCCAAGGAAATGACAAATTTCTCTTTTAATGGTAAGGAAGATGGTGTTTAATCCTTTTAGAAGCTCATTTTCCAAGTTCGATATGATTTGAGCATTTTAAATTTATCAGTAAAATTACAGTTACGGCAAGTAAAGCATGCTTTTGGGTCCTAGACTACCCGGACATAAGCATAATAGTAGCTACGCACGGACTCTTGTCACCTCGCACGTACGTAGCCCCCTCAAATAGTAGCACATAATTGATCAAATCACCTATGGGGACAATTCCCTCTTACAAGGTTAGAAAGGCGACTTACCTCGCTTTGAGCCTACTTCCAACTCAAGAACGCGCCAGAACCTCTGAATTTGTTGCCCCACAACTCGAACTAACCAAACATCACATAAACTAATCAATCTATACTCAGAGATTCACAATTTCCCTATTTAAATGTTTACCCAACATAGTTTGCAAGATTCCTAAAATTCACCCCCAGGCCCACATGCTCGGATTTCGAAATTTTTTAAGGGAAGTTGTTACCCATAACCTAAAGATCAATAATATATGATTTTTACTAGATTCCATAACAAATTTCGTGGTTAAATCCTATTTGTATCAAAACCCTAGGTTTTACTCTAAACTCATAATTTTCACTAATCTTTGTGTGTTAACCTACCCAAAAACTAAGTAATAAGCTCACGTTAAGTAGGAAATACATTATCTTAAGGTGCTAAGTCGAAATCTCTGCTTTGGGAGCTCCAAAATCACCCAAGGTTGTAATAAATGCCCTCAAATATGCCTAAGTATCGACTTTAAAACGACCTCACTGCCTCTAGTGCTTTCGCACCTGCAGCGAGCGGACTCCACCTGCGATCTCACTTCTGTGGAACAAGGTCCGCATCTGCGGAAAGGGAGGCGCTGACAGGGATCGCACCTGCGGAAGGGGGCCTACACCTGCGGCTCCGCTTTTGTGAAGAAAGGACCGCATCTGCGGATCCTGGGCACCCTTTGTTAGAGCTTGAACTTGCCTCGCGCGACGTCCGAATGGCATATGGGGCCCCTCAGGCCCCGTCCAAACATACCAAAAGGTTCTAAATCATAAAACGAACTCGCTCGAACCTTCGGAATGCCCGAAACAACATTAAATCTAAGAATCATACACTAAAACCAACTAAATTCATCTTATAAACTTTTAGTTCTTAAATTCACTTCGAACACGCCGAAACGTACTTATACTACTCGGAACGACACCAAATTTCGCGAGCAAGTCATAAATGAGACTACGGAACTATTCCCAGTCTCAGAATTCTGTTCGGACCTCGATATCGCTAAAACACGTTCTAAACCTCAATTTTTGAACTTCAAGAATCATATTTCACTATTTGGCGCCGAAACGCTCTCGGGTCATCCAAAATCCGTTCCGAACATATGCCCAAGTCCGAAATCATCATACAAACCTATTGGAACCATTAAATCCTGATTTTGTTGTCGTTTACTAAAAAATGTTGACTGAAGTCAAACTTGGTCTGTAAGGCCAACCTTAAGGAACTAAGTGTTCCAATTCCAACCCAAATTCTTCCAAATCCAGAACCAACCGTCCCCGCAAGTCATAAACAAGTAAAAGAAAGTACGGAAAGCCTTATTTTGGAGCACAAGGTTCTAGTAAGCAAAACAACCGGTCGGGTCGTTACAAAATGATTATCTTAAATTACTCATATTAGTATTTGAAACCATAATTTTATGTAATTACATAGTACAAAATGGGATTTACAAAGTGAATGAAAATATTTTTCGCAACATCATTAATGAATAACCCATAAGCACCCCCAAAACCCGGTGTCACAAGTGCATGGGCATAAACTAGGGAGTAAAATAAAATACAACATCTGTCCAGAATACAAATTGGACAGGAAAATATAAATAACTCTGAGAGAGACTCCGCTGGCTGCAGATCGTAACCTAAAATGCAGCTCGCGGCAAGTCCCCGCATCATCCACGCCTACTCGCCCAAAGGACCACCAGACATAAATGTACCTGCACAAAAATGTCCAACAAGTGTAGTATGAGTACGTAAATCAACGTGTACCCACTAAGTATCTAGCCTAACCCCGGAGGAGTTGTGACGAGGGGTCGACATCGACACTTTCTAGTGGTCCAATAATATCAGGTACAGTAAGGAGGTGAACAAATATGAGGCAGAGTAAATAAATGAAATAAACAAGTGTAAATATGTGGTACGATTCCCCTCTTTAAAATAAACCCAAGCTCTCAATTAGAAAATTCCCCCTTAACCGGAGCGCGCGCGCACACACACACACACACACATAATCGCCTCGGCAGTTTCATAGATGCATCTATGATTCGTGTCATTCGACCCTCGACAGTGCACATATTATGATGGTATCGGGTCGTACGCCTCGGTATTTCTATAAAATATCCTCATGAAATCATGCGTAATATTTAGCAAGAAGTTAGTGTACCTGTGAGTTTTTCCCGATTTGAATTATAACAACCTATTTGGTGAGGTCCATTATACACACACACACACACACACGGACACACACACATTTACATGAGAGTGTGGTACATAAATCCTGCCGAGGCGAATGGCCCGATCCTATTAGAATAAGAAGCTTAAACGGGTCCTTGACCTCCCACTCACGAATAAACATGTGAGTTATAATTTTAAAGGAAAATTGTTCGATGAAAACGCATAACGCGTGAGAAATTTGTAATAGGAACAACATTATTCCATGGAAAATCATGAAACTCGCGAAAACTCTACAATAGCAAGTCTATCACTCTTCACATGTCTAGACTCAAGTCGTAATGCAAAATAAAAGAATTAAACGAGCAAGGATAATCCCTATAGTACAAGTACATCATGATATGAACCTAAGTCTACCCGGACAATAACATGAATCTAACTATGTATGGACTCTCGTCACCTCGTGCATACATAGTCTCGGCAATAAGTTTCACATATTAAATATATCACCTAGGAGTATATTCCCCTCACAGAGTTACACATGAGACTTACCTTGCTCTGAATTTCTGTAACCGGCTCCAACACGGCTCTAACACCTCAAACCGGTTCCCGTCTCTCCAAAACTAGTCAAATAATGTGCAAACCAATAAGAATATACTTTAATACTCATAACATATCGATTTAAAAGATTTCCCAACTTCACTCGAAAAGTCGATAAGGCAATCCTCGGGCCCACGTGCCCGGATTCCGAAAACTTTTGAAGATAACAATTACCCATAACATTACGATCTCAAATATATAATTTATTCTCAATTGCATGTTCAATTTCGTGTTCAAAATCCAAAAATACTAATTTTTATGTTTTTCTTCAAAATCCCAAATTTCTACTAATTTCCATGCTTAAATCCATATATAAACCATGTATTTAACTTGAAATTGATGGAAATAACTTACCTTGTAATTGACGCTAAAAATGGTGCTCCAAACCCGCACCAAGGTCGGTTCCCATGGATGAAATGAAATGAAAATGGCCAAACTCCCGTTTTAAAAGAACATTGCCAAGAATTCCCTTCTCCGCGATCGCATAAAAGGATTCGCGATCATGAAGGCCAAGTTCACTGCCACAAAAATTCTTCTTCGCGAACATAATTTGTCCCACTCGTTCGCGATACACCAAAAATCCATAGCAACGCGATCGCAATAGAAACTTCATGAACGCGAAGGCAAAATTTCCCAACTCAGAACTCCCTCTTACGCAATCGGGAGTCCACTTCTGCGATCACATAGAACAACTGTTTCCTCCATTCCAATTTGTTCTTCGCGATCTTGTCCTCTATTTTGCGATTGTGATGCATACCTAATACACCAGAAACCAGCAATCATAAAAATTAGGAAAATGGTCCGAGACCATCCTTCACACACCCGAGGCCCCCGGGATCCCATCCAACCAGACCAACCATTCCCAAAACATGGAACGGAACTGCTCGAGCCTCAAATCACATCAAATAATATCGAAATCATGAATCGCACTTCAATTCAACATTAATAAACTTTAGATCTTTAAACTTCTACATCCGATGCCAAACCCTATCAAATCACCTCTGATTGACCTCAAATTTTGCACACAAGTCACATTCGACATTACGGACCTACTCCAACTTCCAGGATCAGAATCCGACCCCGATATCAAAAAGTCCACTCTCAGTCAAACTTTCCAAAAACATTCAAATTTCCAATTTTCGCCGAATGACTCCATAATGACCTACAGATCTCCAATTCCACATCTTGACGCGCTCCTAAGACCAGAATCACCATACAGAGATATTCCCAGGCTCAGAATCCCAAACGAACATCGATGACATTGAAATACACTTCAACCCAAATTCACGGAATTCTTCAAAAATGCCAACTTTCCACAATAGGCGCTGAAATGCTCCCGGGTCATCCAAACCCCGATCTGGACATACGCCCAAGTCCAAAATTATCATACGAACCTATTAGAAATTTCAAATCCTGATTCCGAGGTCGTATACTCAAAAGTCAAACCATTGGTCAACTTTTTCAACTTTAAGCTTCTAAAATGAGAATTTTCTTTCCAAATCAATTCCGAACTTCACAAAATTCAATTCCGACCCCACGTACAAGTCATAATACCTGAAGTGAAGCTACTCATGGCATCAACCCACTGAACGATGCGCTAGAGCTCAAAATGACCAATTGGGTCGTTACACTAGGTAAGCCTAACATTCATAAAAATAATAGCAGTATTTAACCAACATCTGACAATAAGGAGTAGAAATCTCTATAGAATTTACAATCCCCAAAACTGGTAGTACAAGTCATAAGCTCTACAGAGTTTGCTATAAATTTCTAAATACAACTATCTTGAAATAAAGGAAACAACGTGAATACAAAATAACAAGGTGATTATGTAGCCTGCAATTACAGCAATAGGTTTACCTTGAGTCTCCACATCAATAATCTGCATAGCTAGCTAACGATCAACTGATCTCGAAATATCTGGATCTGCACAAAAATGTGCAGAAGTGTAGTATGAGTATACCATAGTGGTACATTACAAATATCAAGACTAACCTCAGTGGAGGAGTGACGAGGAACAATCAAGATACATATTGGACTAAATAACCTGAACAAGTATAATTATAGAACAACAGAGTACGATATCTATATAACAACTACAATATAACACCATAATAATGCCACAGAAGAATGAACGAAACACAACCAAAATTCGATAGTCACAGATAAAGAAAGGACAAGTAACAACTCAAAAAAATGATCGTTTTCACACCAGGCTTTAGCCAATAGACTCCACGAGGTACCTGAGAATATTCACAATTGACGGGTCCTAATTCCTGAACCCTAACACTTGGCATCCTATGCTCTCATTAGAATTTATAATCACAGTGACGACTCACGTGAAAAATAGAGCCATTCTCACATAGAACGCAAGTAAACAAGGGTGTGCATCTGTACTCAACAATATCAAGAAACCTCTTAACCGATAAGAGTACTTAACTACGTGTATGCTTGTGCAAGTGTCCTAACATAGTTTATGCCAGCTAGTAAGTATATGAAAATAAATGGACAACATGTAAAATGTTTTCCCACAACTTTTTACAAGATAAATCTCACAAAGGTAAGTGTACCACTACACAAATATCAACAACGAATGCCCCCAGTCCATCACAAGTCATCACAAATCTATCCCTGACATATCACACCTTGTCTCGTCACGTGTGCAATATTAAAGTAAATGCCCGCCTTGTCTCGCCACACGTGCATAATAATATTCCCACCTTGTCTCCCCACATGCGCGACCCACACATTTATCTAGCCGGCCTTGTCAAGCCACATGTGCAAATACCAATAGTAATAATGGCACGGCAGAAACCTCGTGCAACCCCATAACAACAACCACACAGCAGAAACCTTGTGCATCACAATAACAATCGCACGGAAGAAACCTCGTGCATCGCAATAACAACCGCACGACAGAAACCTCGTCCATCACAATAATAACTACACGGCATAAACCTTGTGCATCACAACAAAAGGTACAACATCAACAATGACAATAATACAGGAGTGCGGCAAATAAAACAACTTAGAAGTTCCAGAACTCAAAGAAACGGAAGAACTAGTTCACAAGGAATAGTCATATTAGAGAATGCTATTCATAATAAGAACAACTCAACAAGGAAGGAAATAATATGTAACAACGATCCCACAAAGTATAGTTGAACAACAAGGGAGATAACAAGAGTCAATAATTCCAATTAAGGATAAGTTAACTATGATAAAGGATAACTAACTTCATTTAAGATTTAATAATCACGAGAGAGGTACAACAATTACAATTAAGAATAAACAACATAAAGGATAATCATGACCTCAACTAAGGCTAAGCAATTACAGAAGAGATAACAATAATTTCAAATAAAGATATGTAGCTAAGAAAAAGATAGCATGGCAATATAAGAGGTAAAAATCTTCAGTTAAGTCATATAAGAATCAAATAGGCAATAAGAGTGAATCATAAAGCAGTTAATCCCAATTAAAGCAGTAGGGGTGAAACTATTATTTAGAAACTTAATCATAATACAAACAACTTCATACTCAGTGAATGCAAAGGATCTAAGAACCCTAAAAGGACAACTCTCAAAAAATAAGCCCGAGCACATACTCATCACCTCGCATACACGGACTACAATTAGCATATAAGACTCAAATCTTAAAGGGTAGTTTCCCTATAAGATGATTTTCCCAGAAAATGGAGAGATCACGGTTTCATCCATATCCATTTTGGTGCTATCCGAATTGCTCTCACTTATCATGNCCAAATTTCAACATGTCCCTTTTTGATCCATACTTAACCGAAGCACTAAAAATCCAAGTCCAAATTCAAGGTGCCCCACAAGCCAAAGATTCTATCCAAGCCACTCTTCATCACCAAATGGCGTGGCGGGTCCAAAATCATGCCATGGATCTATGCCTTCCCGGAGGAGAAAATGCTTTACTCTTGAATATTGATGCTACCAAAGGAAACACCATGTGCACCCAAATAACTAGACAAATTTCCAGAGATGAGCTTGTCAAAATTCTTCCTGATTCCTGGATCACAAATTATGAAAAGTTAAGGGAACCAGAAGAACCTCTACAATTTGGTGAACCAACTTTTACCAAAAGAAATGACAAAACAGTTTCCATAAGCTTTGACCATTCCCATCTCAAAAAACCCAATAAAACCATCTTTTCTTGCCAAATGATCCAACCCAAAGACACAAACCCAAACCCAGACCCAGAAAGAGAACCTTTCTGGAATATACAAACTATCATGGAAGAACATGACTGGTGTAAACATTTGGACAAAGACGGCAAAAGAGTTTGGTGGTTCAAATGCCCCTTTACGGGACGCTGCCCTTGGGATCTCAGCTGCGACTCCCAAGACTGTTTTGAAGATCCAAGTGGAGAATATGATGAAAACCACCCGCGTCATTGGGAAATATTTGGCCTCAACAAGGCTAAACCAAAATCCAAGAAAAAGGGGAAAATTACTGAAAAGCAATTTCGAGCCAGATATGAAAATAAAGACCCTTCAATTGGCTCATTAAGCCATCCAGGTAAATATGAATTTCTTGTCAGTTACAAACCCCAAGAATGGCCAAAATTACCAGAAAATTTCACTCCAAGTTGAGAAGACAGTGAAACCACCCCAAAACCAAAACCGCCATCAACTCGTAACCCATAATCCAAAAAGCCACCTGAACCTAAAACTCCATTAACCCAAAGTCCACACTCCCACAAATATTCATGTTGAGCCCTTTAAGTTCCAGCCATACCCAAGATTTTCCTCCACTCCAACCTTTTGAAAAAGAAGGTATCAGTCATGCTCCAAAAATCCCCAAGAAAAACATAGTAATACCTTCTGGAGAAAACCCACCAACAAGTGACATCGAGGAAACAATGAACCGGCAATCAGAAAATTCCATCTACCAAAACAAAGTGCTCAATAATATTGGCAACACCATAAAAACGTGGTCCATACACAAAACAAGTTAATGAGCAAAGTGAAAACAATTGAGAAAAAGGTGGAGCAGACATCGTCTCAGCATGCAGAACTAATCAAAGCCTTGGAGCTAAGATTGGAAAATTTACAATATGAAATTTGTCCGCCAGGAACTTCACTTTTCTAGTCTTCCAACATCAACAAAAGGAAACAATTTCAATCAAGGAACAAATCCAACTTTTGATAAATGACCGCTTTGAGTCAGAAAAAACCCCATTTTTCCCTTCAAAACCTACCTTCTTCCCCATGTCAACACAAGCATATTCCCCATCAAAATTGGACAACACCTTTTCTACCTTTCCTATCACCTCACATAATCATATCTCTTTCACACTACCTTTAAAAGAAGAACCTGAATTCGATATTGCAAAAATTGTTTGGGAAAGGAAAGACGCTCTTGCAGCCAAGAAACAAACCAAGAAAAGGCGAGACCAAGGAGAAAGTTCAAAAGGGTCCAACCCAGAAAGTCTGATGATTTCTGATCAGAAAACTCCAGACTTCTATGTCTCCCAGCCAAGAAACTTTTCAGAACGAGATATCACATGGTCAGAATCTCTAGATTCATCAGACAATGATACAATGGAGATAGCTCTCAATCCATCAATGAATCCACAACAAACTCTTCTGACGAAGACGATCCCCCAATATTTGTGAGCCAACCAAGAGACCCAGAAATATCTTAAGTAGAGGAGGATCAAGAAGGCATGACGGATGAACCAATCCCAGAAAGAAGAGATGAACCCATGGCGTCAAATATGACGTCAAGGTTTAAAAATGGCCTCAAAGGATCCAAGACTTCTATACTTGGATGGTGACCAAAAATTTGGTGGAACGAGAAAAGTATATCATCCTATCAGAACTAACTTCACGGTTCTCAGGAATTCTTAGAGATGGGTGGAATTCACTTGGGATTCAAGACAATAATATTTTTCTTACATCCCAGGATTTTGCCTTCAACATACGAATCCTACATGAAGTTTCTGTGGAGATACTAACCAAAGACGGGAGAAAATACGAAGACAACTCTTCGAGATGAAGTGTGTGTCACTCGATAGAAATGACATTGATAGGAATTTTCAAAAAATGGCAAAGATATACTTTGAAATCGGTGGAGACATCAACCTAAAGCAAGCCTCTGTCTTTTCCCTTCCAAAGATGTTGGCAAGACGAACCATGAACATCATTGAAGAAAAGTTTCAATCAATAACTATCCCACAAGTCGGATACATCAGGCAAGCTATTTTCGTAGCATTGGAGGACATTTGTACAAAGCGCTCAGCCCTAAAACAAATTATCCAGCATTTGACAAAGCATGTCGCAGATCCGATCTAATCACTGGATCAGGATGTTCCTGCCACACGTCTAGGCGATAGAAACAATTCAGAATGTTCAAATGGCCAAAAATTTCAGATGGAAAACCAAGGTCCAAGATACGCACAAAATAGTTTAGACGTAGAAGGCCAGGAAATTTTCACAAGAAGAACAGATGCTTTATTTGCCACAAGATTGGACATTTCGCAAAAAATTGTCCCCAATCGAGAAGATTTGTCAAACTCCTTGAAGAGATTGAAGATTACACTGGTATTCATCTCAAAAAATAGGAGGACCTTGAATCCATATTCTCAATGGATGATGAACCTGGTTAAGAAACTTCATTCTCCTTTGATATCTATGAAGATCAAGGCAATGAGCACTACCAAATTTCAGAACTAGTGATCGAAGCTCGAGATGAGATCAATGCTCTCATAGTCATTCCTCAAGTAGAACTCAAAGTCCATTCATCCAAATGGGATAAACCAACTCCAGTTATTGCTTTCATCGACACTGGAGCTGCTTCTTCACTCATAAATCCTGCAGTTCTCCCTGAAGATCAATGGGTGCCGCACTTTAAGGGTTTTAATACTGCATCAGATGGAATCCTGACTACCACCGTTATCACAAAGCATCCGGTCACAATTGAGTTCTTTCCAGGATTGAAGTACAGAACAAAGCTAATAGGGTCGGATGTACTAGGAAAAGATCTTACTGTTGGATTTGAAATTTACAAACAACTTAGAGATCAACTCCAGATCAAGGCTAACGGGATAACTTTTAAGAAGCAGTTCAAACCTTATTCTGAGATTCCAAGGCTATTCCAAATCACCAACGACGAACAAATCAAGGAGATTGAGCAAAATCTCGTTGAAAACTCATGCGCTGAATCCCACAAGGATTTCATGAAGAAAGGGAAAAGCCTGTTATGGAAAAACAAAGATTTTTTATCAAGCTCCCTTTTAAGAAGAATGAAAACATCAATCCAACAAAAGCCAGTCATTTAGGAATGAATCCAGATCATCTTCATCTTGCAAAGAAAGAATGCGAAGAACTTTTGGAATTTGATCTAATAGAGTCATCAGATTCACAATGGGCATGCAAAGCATGTTATGTCAAAAAAAGAGCTGAGAAGACAAGAGGAAAACTCAGGTTAGTCATTAATTACCATCCACTTAATCAATTCCTCCAAGATGATAAATTCCCTATCCCAAATAAACTCACTCTTTTCTCCCACTTAGCCTAGGCCAAATATTTTTCCAAATTTGATTTAAAATATGGATTTTGGCAATTGGGAATCCACCCTGAAGAAAGACCCAAAACCGAATTTTGCATCCCCGATCATCACTTCCAATGGAAAGTCATGCCCTTTGGGTTGTAAACTACACCCTTCTTGTTCCAAAAAGCCATGATAAAAATATTTCAGCCCATCCTCCATACCTCTTTAGTTTACATTAATGACATCCTGTTATTTAGTGATACATTAGAGGAACATGTCAACTTGCTTCGTCAGTTTGAGGCATTAATAACACACTATGGGATCATGCTTTCAGCAAAAAAGATGGTTCTTGCTCAACATGAGACTGATTTTCTTGGAATGCATTTTGTCCAAGGTGCATACAGTCCAGGACCACATATATGTCAAGAACTACTCAAGTTTCCAGATACCAGCTTCACAACAAAGAAGATCCAACAGTTCTTGGGTATATTAAATTATGTGAGAGATTTCATCCCGAATATCTCTACATACATTTCTTCGCTCACAGAAATGCTAAAGAAAAATGCTCCATCATGGGGAAAGAAACAAGATGAAGCAGTCAACGAAATAAAGAAGATTTCTAAAAATGTCAAGTCCCTCTACATACCTTCTGATGGTAAGAAGATACTACAAACTGATGCCAGCAACGAATACTAGAGTGCCGTTCTATTTGAAGAAAAAAGATAGCCAGAGAAAGATATGCGGATATGCTAGCGTAAAGTTCAAGGATGTTGAGCAACATTACCACTCCCGCTTCAAGGAAATTCTTGCAGTAAAGAATGGAATCAAGAAATTCAATTTTTCCCTGATTCACACAGAATTTCTGATAGAAATGGATATGAAGGACTTCCCCAAAATGATTCAGATAAATGCGAAGATTATTCCCAGTCCTCATATTCTCATATGGGCCCAATGGTTCTCTCCATAAAAGTTTCAAGTCAAGCACCTGAAAGAAAAAGATAATATTCTCGCAGATTTTCTGTCTCGGCCGGCAGAATTCTCAAAGAGATTTACCTTAGGAAAACTAAAGTCGAAGCAAAAGCTAATCAGCCACATCTTCATGCTTTCAAATATACCAGGAAATGGTTCATTGAAGCCAACAAATCATCCACCAGAGTTATTCAGCCTCATGGATCCCTTTGATCTGTCAATTATTATGGAAAGAAGAACTTATTATGAGCTCCAAGTTTTCAGACATCATGGATGGTCCATTCTCAATCCTTATGGGGTCAATCCAGAATATCCATTCTGCCATATATTCATAGCACATGCCAAGGATTTTCCACAAGAATTATTATGATTTTTCTGGTCATATGCCATCAGTACTACATTTTCATTGAATTCAAGTGTAACGTCTTCAAAGATTTTGACAACATTGAACCAGCTCCTAAAGTATTTTTACTATGTTTCAAGCCTAGGAGATATTGGATAAAATGTTTCAATGATTCCTACAACGCAAAGGTATTCATGTTTCATAGGCCAGTGAAGATTATTAACGGAAAAGTCTAGGCACAAGCAGAGTCGTCATTCTGGTGGAAATTTCTCATGTCCATTTTATCCATGGAAGAAGAATATAGTGAAGCACAAAGAATTATCTTCCAGCAAAATAGGTGCATCCCGAGAGAAATATGGCCAAAATATTGGGCAAATTGGAATTATACCAGCACTCATCCTCACTAGGAAAAAGTCCAAGAAGCAGCAAAGGAATATCAAACTCCATATGAAATCATCCGGGAAAAAATGACTCATGACATCTCCATATTAAGGTTGCGGATCACATCCCTCAATCCAAAAGAGAAGGAACATAGAGAAGAAGAACCGTTGAGTATCCAGGCATTACTACACAAGATATCTAAAAAGATACCTAGAAGACAAACTGAGAAAATCAATGGAAGATAATCATCCTTGTTAATCTCACCATAATCCCACATTACCTACCAAAAACCCCTAAAAGAAATATCTACCCATGCCAAGACAAAATTCCACATCCTTCCAAACCATCTGGGTCCCACTTTCACATGCTTCCACATGCCTCCATATGCCCCATCACATGCAGCACACTATTTTCACATGCTTTCACATGTTCCCACAAACTTTCACATGCTAAACCATGTGTATTTCACCCGTTTCACATGTTTTCATCAGTTTTTAGTGGCTTTGCCTAAAGGTCCTTCACATGTAAAAAGGGTCCCACTTGTAGATAGGTTTGCCATGTAATTTAGATTTATTTTAATGTAAGTTTGTCTTGTAATGACCTCCTAGTCCTATATAAAGGAGGTCCTGTAGTAGTTGTAAGATCATATGGTAACCTTTCTAAATCTTTGTGATATACTACATATGAGTTCCTTTTTAAATTTCCTTCTTGTTCTTTCTTTCGAATGGATGGAAAGGCCGGTCCATGTATGAAAATAGAGTAAGAATACTCTAAGAAAGTTAGCTTGTTGTAGTACGAATATTTTCTGAGTTATAACAGTTAATGTTGGTTATAGTACAAAAGTTTTTTGAGTTGTGTAGCTTGGAAAGCCATCCCTTATGGGTTGTATGAAGCCAGCCCCTTTGTAGGAAAAATTTTGCGGCTATAAGTAAATTAACTGTTAGTGTAGCTTGGCAATAGCCAGCCCTTTTTTAGGATAACTTTCGTATCTATAATATAGTTTACTTTCTTGGAGCCTCTTGCTCTGTTCTCTATTCTGAATACATTTTACTAAATATGTCTGAGTCTTTTCCATCATCCTTTTCCCTAGCAAAAACGAACACTGTCCCTGCATTCAAGGTAACTTCTGAAGTACCCAAATTTGCATGTTGGTATTCCAAGTATCTTGTATCTAGAAGAGAAAGTCGGGCAATAACAGGTTGACCTTTTCTTCCATGATAAGTGAGAGCAATTCGGATAGCACCAAAATGGATATAGGTGAAACCGTGATCTCTCCATTGTCTGGGAAAATCATCTGGAATTTGGAGGGTAATAAATTGTCCCTCTCGAGTAGCAAGAATAAGATGTTGGTCAAGTTTTGAGGCAGCAACATATTCTTTGACTCCTTTTGGTTTGTGTTGGACTAAGGAACGGATTTGGGTCCATGGTGCAAATGATTTTTTGGCAAAAGCTGAGTAAGGGTTTATGAGGGGTAGTTCAGTGGAAGATACTTTCTGTTCATTGGGTAGGATATCTACTTCATAGGGGTAATCATATTTCTTGGACAAGGTTTTATATAGAGTAGGAGACATATTCATTTTTGCTAGGGAAGAGGATGATGGAAAAGACTCAGACATATTTAGTAAATTGTTCCTCCCTCTGAAAGGATAACCTGGCTCTGATACCACAGAATAGAGAACAGAGCAAGAGGCTCCAAGAAAGTAAACTATATCATAGATACGAAAGTTTTTCCTACAAAAGGGCTGGCTATTGCCAAGATACACTAACAACTAATTTGCTTATAGTCGCAAAAGTTTTCCTACAAAGGGGCTTCTTCATACAACCCATAAGGGACGGCTTGCCAAGCTACATAACTCAGAAAACTTTTGTACTATAACGAACATTAACTGTTATAACTCAGAAAACATTCGTACTACAACAAGCTAACTTTCTTAGAGTATTCTTACTCTATTTTCATACATGGACCGGCCTTTCTATCCATTAGAAAGAAAGAACAAGAAGGAAATTTAGAAGGAACTCATATGTAGTTAGGCAAGATACTTACCTCAAGCAGACATATCGATACTCTAAAATGAACTTCTCAGGTGAATGAACTCGGGCAGTTAAAATCTAGCCAAAATAACTTCAAAGCATAAATAAAACTCATAAGAAACCATTCCGGATCATAAAGCCTCAATCTTTATCAAAATCTAAAAATTGACTCCCGAGCCCGCATCTTGGAACCCGACAAATTTCACAAAACCCAAACACACATCTGATACAAGTTCAACCATACCAAAATTATCAAATTTCGATACCATTCCGTCCCTCAAATCATGATTTTTTATTTTGAAAGTTTTCTTCAAAAATCCCCATTTTCCTCAACTCAAAACACAAATTAAATGATAAAAATAAAGAAAAAATCATGGAATATAATAAATTCTATGTGAAGAACACTTACCCAATCGATTTGCTTGAAAAACCCACGAAATATATACCAAAATCGAGGTCTAAAACTCAAAATGTGGAGAAAATGGCAAAACCCTTGAATATAAACTCTCTGCCCAGGGCTTCCGCACCTGCGGACAAATAAACTCATCTTCCCTATCGCATTTGCGGGTAGACGTTCACATCTGCGAACTTTACTTACCAGGCCTAGGTCCGCATCTAAGGACAATATAGCCGCACCAGCGGCGCCGCATAAGTGATAACATGAGCGCATAAGCGAGCTCCTTCGCAAAAGCGATCGCGGAACCGCAGACGGCCATCGCATCTGCATGTCAGCTTCCGCAGAAGCGAGCGATCCCTTAGGCCTCAATGATCATAGTAGCGACCAGGATCACGTAGAATCAGCGCCGCACCTGCACTCTAGGATGTCGCAAGTGCGAGGCACCAGAACCAGACCTTCTCAAAATCATGAAAACCATCTGAAACTTGTCCGAAACACATCCGGGGCCCCCGGGACCCCGTCCAAGCATACCAACATGTTCCATACCCTAACACGGACCCGCTAGAGGTATGAAATCACATCAAACAATGTTGGAACTACGAATCACACCATGAATCAAACTTATGGACTTTCAAATCTACCAACTTCTAAAACTCGCGCTGAAACCTATCAAGTCAAATTGGAATGACGTCAAATTTTGCAGGCAAGTCCCAAATGATACAATGGATCTGTTCCAACTCTCGAAATTGTATTCTGATCCCGATATCACAAAAGTCAACTCTTGGTCAAACCTACCAACCTTCCAAACTCTACTTTTATAACTTTTCGCCGAAATGCTCCAAATTACCCTACGGACCTCCAAATCAAAATCTAGATGCACGCCTAAGTCCAAATCACCATACGAAGTTGGTAGAATAATCCAAAACCCACTTCAGAGCCGTTTACATAAAGGTCAAATTCCGGTCAACTTTTACCGCGTAAGCTTCCAAAACTTGAATCCTTCTTCTGATTTGACTTTGAATCATCCGGTAACTGAACTCGACCTCGCACACAATTCAATATATATAATACAAAGCTGCTCAAGGCCTTATGCCGCCGAACGTGACTTAAATTCTCAAAACAACCGGCCGGGTCTTTACATTCTTCCATTCTTAAACAAACGTTCGACCTCGAACGTGACAAGAATCACCTCGAAGTCATCAAATCACTGAATGCATGATGACGTCCAAATCTACTACTAAAAAGTAAATGGACGCGGTCGCATGCAATATAATTTACCCAACTATGAGTCGGGGTCGAATCCCACATAGAACAATTTGTATGCGATTAGGCGTGTATGAGAATTATCACTTATTATGCTAAGCCAAACACTTAAAAAGGTTTTGAGAAAATATTTATGTCTAATTGCGAAAATATAAACTAATCTAGAAAGCAAATAAAATGATCAATGGCTTTAAGCATGGATGCATAGGAATTATACTCATGTAACGATCCAATGTATTTCACGATTTTACAAATATGAGAAATTTTATGTTAATTAGCCTCGGTTAATAATTCTATATTAGCTTCTTTCGAGAAATAACAAGACTTGCTAATTGAATTATCCCTAAAACAATTAAGAGATTAAGCACACAGAATATTGCTATAAGTAGTTCAATTCTATCCCTAGGTAGAATCTATAAAGTGAGGGTTAAGACCTCAAGTTCTAGTTAATTAATCTTTCCCAACCCCAAATTATCTTTTTCAAAGTTAATTCGAAGTTGATGGGCGAGTCCTAGGGTTAGCTAGTCCCTTTGGAAACATTAAAGAACAAGAATAATTAAAGAAACAATAACCCACTTCATAAGAAATAGAAATCATTCAATACTAAGCACAACAAGATATTTCATCCACGCTTTAAATATGAATATTTCCATAAAAAAAATTCAAGTGTTGGAAAAAATACTACACGCTTAGATATACAATACAAAGAAAGGAAATGAAGAAATCAATATAAATGGGTAAGAAATTCTCAACCAAAAACTACAAACCTTCAAGACCCAAGTGTGTTTGCAAGAACCCTAGCTCCAAAACTTGTGTTCTCTCTCAAGATATGTTCAAAGCTGCCAAAGATGTCCAAAGATGTGTTTCCAATAACTAGGTCGTGTACTAAAGTGTTTGGGATTGAGAAAATGTGAAATGCCAACAATGTCCTCAAATGAAGCTCGTTGATTGCACCTGAGGAATAACTCATCCCAAGTGCGACTCCGCAAAAGCGGTATTCCAGTCGCAGTTGTGATGCCTGTGTGGAATTTCATTCCCCACATATGCGGACCATATCATCGCAGAAGAGACTCCGCAAGTGCGGATTACCGATCGCAGATGCGGTCCCAGTGTAATGTAGCCCCTTTCCGCCGATGCGGCCTTCTCCTCACTGATGCGAGGTCGCATAAGCGAACAGTGTTCCGCAGGTGCAGAATCACTGAAGGAATTTTGCATATTTTAAATCTTTTTTGCTCAATTCCACTTCAATTGAATTAAATTTCCTTCAAGACATCATTTTCTTGAAAATCTAGCAATACACACCATAAACGACCTCATATTATAATTAAATGACGCAAAATCTAAAGAAAAGAGACTAAAATAAATGGTAAAATCACCGATCATCAATGCATATATTCAACATACACCCGCGGGTGACCCCACATCCCCCCAATCCACATAAGCCTAACGACACCATCTCAACTGTAGTTTATCCCTTCTACAAACAACAATAAGCCTTAGAGTCAAAATTCTCACTTTCCGTTTGTCTCCAAAAGACCCGATTCTAAATCCACATACGGAATCAGTCTCAACCAGTTGCAACAACTCATGCCTACACCCACAAGATATGACCACACAACACAACACATCACACATCACACATAGGCACATAATAACATCTGTGATCACAATAGCTTCCCGTAATCAAAACCAGCACCGACAATTAGCCTCATATCTGCTACAATCCTGGTTCAAACCTCCACAACACTAACAATGATGCAAGAAAACATGAAAACCTCATAATTATTCACCCAAATCAACTAGTCACATCTAATTCCACCAGTCACATACCGCGGAAGCTAAAACTCAATAAGTACAACACAAAAACGACTGAATATTTAAGGATAAACACATAAAAGGATTACCAAACAAGCCCAACAGGCACATCTCCCTGTTAGTACTATTCTACGAATCAATTTACAAGGAAACTCAAAGTATATGAACAAATCAAAAGGATCTATCCTGATATAACTTCCACCGCGGCACACAGCCCGACTCAAACATATCAAATCACATAGAATCACGAGGGTCTCACCTTCAACTCTGAATCAAAATTCAAATACACATCATACCAACTGAAATCTTCCACTAACTCAACTCTGCCAATTGAATCACAACACTTACTAAATTCTCACCCATTAGAGCATCTAAATCACAAATCATAACCAAAATACTCAAGAATCACATCAAAACTTACCATAATGGACTACAAGAATTCACTTCCAGTCTCGTAACTCTCAATAATGAATAAAAACAAACAATAGACATGTATACCACTCATAGAATCTCCCAAAAGAGGTAAACACATAAGCTGACTATTAAGTCATGAACTCACCCATAGGTAGAGTAAAAAATAGGGGAACTCACCCCGATAAGCAGCACTGAAACAAAATACGAATGGTGCCTCTATGTAACAAATCAACAACATACTTGTATGACATAATCTGGCACAGCCGCCTCCAGCCTACTATATGAAACACATCAACGGGCCGGGCCTCCCCCTCTTGGCGCCCTCTACTCACCTGAATACCCCGCTGTGACACATATGTCCGGAGTTTGGAACAATCTCTCACTATTTGGATGGTATCTCCACACTCAAAGAAACCTATATGCTGACATGGCAGTGGAAACTGTGTAGTACGGGTACTTTGAGACCCATGAATACCTGAAACACCGTGCGAAGCCTGAAGTGCAAACTGAACTGGCTGACCTATAAAGCCTCTACCATGTCGTACCCTGCTTCCAAAATAAGTACCAATAGATCTCTACGGTCTAAGAGTCCTCGACGCCTCCATGCCCTCTCTCTCATGACCTCGCAGGTTCTCTCTCTCCTGGCTCTGCCTGTCCTTTCTCTCCTGGTCCCACATGCCCTCCACTCGGCAAGCGATCCCTACCACCTGCTGAAATGAAACATTCGACTCCAACTCCTGAGCCATGCTGAATCGAATATCATTCCTGATCCCCTTAATGAATCTAAGAACAAACTCTATAATTGTAGCGACCAAAGCAGGTGCATGTCTGTTCAAATCACTGAATCTAATGGCATAGTCCGATAAGGACATAGTACCTTGGCGCAGCTACTCAAACTCCACGTGCTATGCATCCCGAAGTCTCTGAAAACTGATCCTATGTAAGTAAATCTACTTAGTCGGGCTACCCAACTTATATGCCCGCGTCCACTGATAAGCCGCTCCCCTAAGTTGGAATATAGTAAAAGCAACCCCGCCCGGGCATCATCAATCCACTGAAGGTAGGAGGGTGGTACTTCTTATACCTCTCAATTCTAATTTGTTCTTCCTCAGATGTTGCTGCCCTAACCACATGCTAGGCTGGAACCACAGGTTGTGTCGCCATGACACCTGGAACCTGACCAACATGAACTCGCTGCTCTAAAGTGTGGGCGGTGGGATTCTGCACTCCTCCCCCGATCTGCGAAGTATATGGTGCAACCGAAATCAACCCCGCCTGAGCCGATGTACTAAACATGCTCAAGAACAGTGCTAAGGTCTCCTGAAGTCCGAGGTAACAGCAGGCGCCTCCAGTACCTATCCCCCAACGGAGCTACTGGCGGATCCTCAATTGCTGCTCTGGTAGATGCTCTAGCTGCGGCACGTGCTCCTTTTCGGCCTCTTCCCCTAGCAACACATGTTCCGGGGGTAGCGTCATCAGTACCTGTAGCTTGTGTCCTCACCATTTATGAGAGAATGGAATGATAAAAGCTCAAACTTCGAGATCAATAAACTCTCACGATAGGAATGAAGGAAGTGAAATTGTCCTAATAGTTCTGTAGCCTCTCGAAGATAAGTACAAACGTCTTTGTACTGATCCGCAAAGACTTTACTAAACTTGCTTATGACTTGTAGCACCTATGAACCTAGGGCTCTAATACCAACTTGTCATGACCCAATTCTCCCTCTGTAAGAGGTCATGATGGCACCTAGTCTTAGGGACTAGGTAAGCCTAACATTCATTGAAATAATAGCAGTATTTAACCAAAATCTGATAATAAGGAATAGAAATCTCTATACAATTTACAATCCCCAAAATCAGAAGAACAACTAGACTAAATAACCAGAAAAAGTATAAGTACATAACAACAGAGTACGATATATGTATAAAGACTACGCGTAATGAAAACTAATACGGTAATTGCAGTAAAAAAGGAAAACAAAAACTAATAGCGGAACACCATAATAATGACACAATAGAATGAACGGAAACACGTCCTAAATCCTATAATCACAGATAAATAAAGGACAAGTAACAACTCAACAAAACAACCGCTTTCATACCAGGTTTTAGCCAATAGACTCCATGATGTACCGAATCTTAGAATATTCACAACTCACGTGTCCCAATTCTTGAACCCTAACACTTAGCATCCTGTGCTCTCATTACAATTTATAACCGCACTTACGACTCACGTGCCAAATAGAGCCATTCTCACATAGAAGAAAAATAAACAAGGGTGTGCATCTACACTCAACAATATCAAGAAATCTCTTAGCCGATAAAAGTGCGTAACTATGTGTATGCTTGTGCAAGTATCCCAACATAGTTCATGCCAGCTAGTAAGTATAGGAAAAGAAATGGACAACACTTAGAATGTTTTCCCACAACTTTTCACAAGATAAATCTCACATAGGCAAGTGTACCACTACAAAAATATCAAGAACAAGAATGTCCCCAGGACATCACAAATCAATCCCTGACATAGCGCACCTTGTCTCGCCACATATGCAATAGTAAAGTTAATTCCTGCCTTGTCTCGCTACACGTAAATAATAATATTCCCACCTTATCTCGACACTTGCGCAACTGATAAGTAGTGATCTTGACCACTTATTAACACTCTTTTACTTTCGTTTTAGCTCAAAAATTCTTAAAGATATTCCACGAAACTAATGAAATGTGTTCTTGTAGGAATATAGGGATGAGGCAAAGAAATGAAAATCAACTCAAGAAGGAGTAAAATTGGACGAGGACAAAAGCAAAACAAAAAAGAGTGAAGTGTAGATCGCACAATACTATGTGCGGCCGTAGACTATGAAGAGCCACTATCAAAATTCCTTCACAAAGTGCGGACCGCACCACAAAATTATGCGGCCACAGAAGGACATCCTGTCAAGTCAGCTTCAAAGTGCGGACCGCACATATAATTGTGCGACCGCACAACCTCTGCAGGGGAAATTTTGTCCGATAATTTTAGCTGGGTATAAATAGATCTTTTTGTCAATTTTAGGTTATGTTTTGAATAACTAATAGTAGAGAGGTGTTTTCCCTTACTGTTTTGGGTAAATTTGTAATAGTTTAACATTTTAACATTATATTTTCTTCCTTTAATCATCTATTATGTGTTTAATCTTAGTTTCTTCTTTAGTTTCTTCAATTTTATCCATGAGTAGCTAATTTCTTAGTTATGGGTGTTTAATTTAGAGCTTGTTTGTGATTGGGTAAGTGATATTTAGCCTAGTTCGTGCTTGAATTTAAGAATTAATGGTTGAAAACATTGATTCATGCCTGATTCAACTAATCTCTACTTGAGAAAGAGAGACTAAGTCTAGGAAAACTTGGCTAACAAGGAATGGGGTAAACTCAAGGAATTGATAGCCCCAATTAAAGGGTCAAATTTAGAGATAGTAAGACCCAACTTGAGCATCCATCACTAGTTTTGTAGTACCTATTTAGACTTGAGAAAGCCAAATTAGGCAAAACCACTCAAACTACCGAGAGGTATAGAGTGTCTAATTGCGCCTGATTGTTATATTACATCCCGGTAAATCAAACTTGCCCTAAAGTACACAATCCGTTAGTTAACCACCTAGGTGGAAGTCACGACCCTAGATCTTTTATAAAGTTGAAAAACAACAATACAAAAATATCGTCCTTACCTTTTCATTTACAAACAATAGCATAAAAATTAGAAGTAGAAAGAAACAATCAAATATGTGGAAGTGAATTTTGGGAATGTCATACGCTTAGTCATATATACCTAATCCCATATAAGTTCTCTGTGGAATTTACCCCGACTCATGTTGGCTATTATAATTGCGTCGACCGCTTCACAATCCCAATTAGCGGTGTGAATTTGGGAGACATCAATTTTTGGCACCGTCACTGGGGAGCTAAAAATAGATTTAGCTATATATTTGGTTTTGTGTGTTACTTGTCTTCTTTTCCTTCCGGATTACTAACTTTTTGTGAATTGATTATAGGTACAAAAATGGCTCTCAAAAATGATCCTCCCAAAAATTTTCCATTGGGGGAGGAAGTGGACGATGACCTAGGTGATGAGGTTCCTCTTGAACCTCAAGTAAATAGGTGAGGCCGACCGCCTCATGATAATATTCCCATCCCTCCCCCACCTCCACCAAGAGCAGCTCCACACCGGGTGTTGCCAAACGAGGGATACGTAAGTGCCATAGTCCTGCCCCGCATTAGGGCGGGAAACTTTCAAAGAACCTATGTGATGCTTACATTGCTAGAGCAACAAGGATTCTTCACCGGGGTCTGAGTCAAAATGCATACAAGCACCTGAAAGGGTTTTGGATACTTGTTAGGGGAGTAAACAGACCAACGTCTCTAAGGTTGGGGCTATTTCCCTCCTCTCAAGGGGGAAGTCCTTGGATTGTTTAGAAATATTTCCAAACCATTCCATCCATACATGGGATGAATTGGAGGAAAAATTCATTGCCAAGTTCTTTTCTCCCGGGCATATGGATACACTTCGGGATAAGATTCTAGCATTCAAGCAAGAACCCAATGAGCCTTGCATGAGATTTGGGAGAGGTACCACACCATGGTTAAAGAGTGCCCGAATAATGATTTGACTGAGGCTACGATTCAACAAACCTTCTACAGGGGGTCAACACTACCAATCAATGTTTGGCCAACCAACTTGCCAGTGGGAATTTCATGAAAATGCCAAATGCCGAAGCTTGTGAAATCTTGAATGAAATGGTGGATACTTCATCGGCGTGGAAAACTAGAGCTAATGTGTCTCAAGGTGATCCACATGTGATTCACCTACACAAGGTTTTGCATGATCATGGGCAAGAAATTGCCGAGTTGACCACCATAATGAATCAATTAGCCAAAGCTCAACTTCAGCAAGTTCAAGGTCCTAAGCAAGTGAATGCAATGGAAGGTGTGAATATAATGGTGAACAAAAGAAGGCAAAAGGGTCAACAAGTGCAAAACCGTGTGGAACAATTTGTGCAAGATGATAGTGGGTTAGACCAATACGACTCGTACAATGAGAAAGAGGAAGAAGTGAAATATGTGAACAACTATCCAAGGCAAAGAAACAATTCTCAAGGCCTGAGTCAACAACAATGGCGTTCTCAAGGAATTTAAGGAAATTGGAACAATCAAAACCACCAAGGTAGTTGGAGTGGTGGTAACAACAATCAAGGTAATTAGAACAATAACAATAATCAAGGCAACTGGAATAATCAAGGCAACCAAGGAAATTGGGGTGGCAACAATCAAGGATACTTTGGAGGCAACAACCAAGGGGGTTGTAATAATAACCAAGGGAATCGGGGGTCGAGCTTTCAAAGGCCCCCGATGTATCAACAACCAAGCAACCCACCTCCTTATCCATCCCATTGATCTTTCTCTTCCACTAATGAGATAGGACAGATTGAAAATATGTTCGAACAGATGATGGAGAAAAATGCCGACTCCGATGCTCAACTAGCCTCTCACAACACTTCAATCCAAAATTTGGAGATTCAATTAGGGCAAATCTCGCAAGCTTTAAACACTAGGCCTAAGGGGGAAATATCTAGTGACACGGTGGTGAACTCGAAGGGTGGGAACAACACGGGAAATGCCATGGCCTTAACCACACGGAGTGGAAAAGGTGGGGAGGAAACAACCTGTAACGACCCGACCGATCGTTTTGAGCTCTATTGCGTCGTTCAGCGGTTGGAGGCTGTGAGCAGCTCCATTTCAGGTATTATGACTTGTAGGTGTGCTCGGAATTGAATTTCAGAAAATTTAGAGTTGATTTGGAAAGAAAATTCTCATTTCAGAAACCTTAAGTTGGAAGAATCAACTAAGATTGGAATTTTGAGTAAACGACCTCCGAATCAGGATTTGAAAGTTCCTGCAAGTTTGTATGATGATCTCAGACTTGGGCGTATGTCCGGGTCGGTGTTTGGATAACCCGGGAGCATTTCGGTGCATATTGTGGAAGTTAGCATTTTAGAAGAATTTCATAACTTTGGGCTTGAAGTGCATTTAAGAGTTATTGATGTTATTTTGGGATTTTGAGTCTAGGAATAGCTTCGTATGGTGATTCTGGAGTTGGGAGCGCGATCGGAAGTGAATTTGGATGTCCGTAGGTTATTTTGATGTCATTTGGCTAAAGATAGAAATTTGAAGGTTTTTGAGAAATCTGACCGGAAGTGGAAGTTTTGATATTGTGGTCGGAATGCGATTTCGGAAGTTGGAGCAGGTCTGTAATGTTGAATATGACTTGTGCGCAAAATTTGAGGTCAATCAGATGTTATTTGATAGGTTTCGGCATCAAATGTTGAAGTTGGAAATTTCTAAGATCATAAAGTTGCGATTTGGGTGTGATTTGTGGTTTCGATTTTGTTTGATGTGATTTGAGGCCCCGAGAAAGTCCGTATTATGTTTTGGAACAGGTTGGTATAATTGGACGGGGCCTCAGGTGGATTCCGGGTGGTCAACGGATCAAGTTTGGGAGTTTGATGAACGCTGAGGTTGCTGTCATCTGGTGTGACCGCACCTGCGAGGATTTGGCCGCAGGTGCGGCTATGGCACCGCAGGTGCGAAGGATAGATGGTCTGGCTGGGAGTGCAGGTGCGATGGCATTTCTGCACCTGCGAAGAGGCAGATGCGGACAAAGGGCGCATGTGCGATTTTGGGCTGGACTTGAGGCAGCCGCAGGTGCGGGAGATTGGTCGCACCTGCGGGAACGCATGTGTGGAGGTAGGACCGCAGGTATGGAATCGAGGTTGGGTTGAATGTTTTTAAACCGTGAATTGTTGGCCATTTCTTCATTTCTTCTTTGGCTTAGGCGACCTTGGAAGGCTTCAAAGAGAGGATTTCTTCATGCAATGTCAAGGTAAGTAACTCCTTCATGCTTCTAAGTTAAATACAAGATTATATGCATGGATTAGGCATGGAAATTGATTGGAAATTTGGAGAAATCTTCAAGAAACCTAGAAAATAGAAATTTGGATTTTTAGCCACGAATTAAACATGAATATTTGAGTAAATTGTATATTTGCGTTAGTAAGGCTATGGGTAGAATATATCTTCGAAAAATTTCGAATTCCGGGCGCGTGGGCTTGAGGGCATTTTGGTCATTTCACTAAGCGGGGTTGGGAAATTATATAATTTGGAATTGTTGCAAATATTAGAGTATATTTTCATTGGGTTGTCGTTGTTTGGATAGTTTTGGGGCGTTGTGCATCCGTTTGGAGTCATCGGAAGGGCTTGGAGGCCGGTTATGGAATCTCAGAGCGAGGTATGTCACCTTTCTAACTTTGTGAGGAGGAATTATCCCCCTAGTTGACTTAACTAAATATATGCTATTATCTTCGGGGGCTACGTACGCACGAGGTGATTGGAGTCCGTGCGTAGCTACTATTATGCCTGTAATCCTGCCTGTAATACTAAACTGCTAATATTTCGTAATTGAATATCTAAAAAAAACTAGAGTTCATTTTCCTAATCATCTAGAAAGAGAATTGATTTCTCTGTGGGTAATTGTGTACCTGGTAGGGTTGTATTATGGAATATCATTAAACTTGGCAAATGAGTTTCAAAAAAAAGATTTAAAAACTATATTTCATGTTCCTTTAAGAAGGATTTTACCACTTTCCTGGAAAAAAACTGCTTTCTTGATAAAAATACGAATTTATTATGTGAATATGTGTACATATGAGCACCTGAGTCGTAGGTATGATTCGCGAGCAAGCTAGCCTTATTATTTGTATGTATAAACCGCGTCGCATGATCGATTCGCGAGCGGGGCAGATAGATGCATCTATGATTCGAACCGTTCGACCCTCGGCAGTGCACATTTTATTATTGTTGGCCCGGCCGTTCGACCATCGGCATTGCTTGCGCATGATATTTACTGCGTAGTTGCTATGTTTTTTGCCTGGTTACTGGCCTGGGATTTTAAGTTGTAAATAGAAATGACAGAGATTTAAAGTTATTAAAAGATTTTTGGGAGAAGTTGTTCCTTGTCGGATAAATTGTTATTTGATTAAATCACCCATGTTGGTTAATATAGAGGCGATCCGTAGCTGACAGAGTCTCCCTCGTATTGTATTTATATTCATTTTAAATTTCTTTGTCCAATTTGTATTTCGGACAGGCTTTGTGATGATTGTATAAATTCTTAGAAATTGCTCATGTACTTGTGACACCGGGTTCTGGGATGTGTTGGGATATATTTGCTAAAGTGTATGTCACGACCCCAAATCTAAAACAGTCATGATGGAGCCTATCGTGGAACTAGGCCAGCCAAAAACTACACTCAAATCGCAATAAGCTTCCATTTACATCTTTACTAAACTAATAACTCGTAAAGGTTTCTTTTAAATACTTTTTTAAAATAGTTAAAGCTATACCGATTATTAAATACAACCCCGAGATTTTGGAGTCACTGGTCATGAGCATCTACATAAAAATATACAACTCAAAAGAAAATAAATTCTTTATTAGTGAGTAGGAGAGAGAGAGGGACTGCGGACGCATGCACCTATATCGCAAACCTCCGAGAAATCTCTGGAACAGATACACAACTCACCCTGCCCTAGCACCTGGATTTGCACACAAGGTGCATGAAGTAATGTGAGTACACCAACTCAGTAGTAATGAAAATAAATCAGGTCTGAGCAGCAAGAAACACATAAAAATTAATTCATCAATGCACAATAAGCACAACCTTTCTTTCCAACAATGTATACATTAAATCATCACGCTTAATAGCCGATTTCAGTAAAAATAATTTGGAAATATACTTGCAAAAAGTTTCAACATAACTTTCAAGAAGTTTAGTGTAAAAAATGCTGAAAATCATAAAAAGGCCCCTCGGGCAAAACATATTTCATAAGTTCAGAGTGAAAGTGGTAAAATCATAAGAAGCCCCTCGGGCAAAAATATGTATCATAATCAGCCCCTCGGGCATGCCTCACAGTCACTCATAATATGCCCCTCGGGCATACCTCACAGTCACTCATAATCAGCCCCTGGGGCATACCTCACATTCACCCATGCCTCCCAATCACTCGTCACTCGGCACTCGCACTTAGCAGGTACCTGCGCTCACTGGGGTGTATACAGACTCCGGAGGGGCTCCTTCAGCCCAAGCGCTAATATCAAGCCACCTCGTGGCGTATCATATCCTCACAATCAGGCCCTCGGCCTCACTCAGTCAGAACCTCTCAAAAGCCCCTCGGGCGTATCAGTAAAAAAGGGGTACTCGACCCAAAACATCATTTTGATATCTTAAAATAGTGTAAACCAGGCTAAGTTTGGAAATAGTAAGAACAATGTGACTGAGTGTAAATCATCACTAAACAATGAGGAAATAACAGTAAAAAGCCCCCAAGGGGTCTAAACAAGTCGGCATGAGGCCCCAAATATAGCAATAGTCTTTAGAGCACAATTTAACATATGATTCAGAGTAAAATACACAACTCAATAGTTGCCGCGGAGAGGAGCAAGTCCAATCCAAAAATCAGTGCGCGCCACATACTCGTCATCCGACATGTGTGCCATTCTAAAATCAGTGAGAAATATGAAGTCCGGGATTTCATACCCTCAGGACAAGATTTATAGCCATTACTTACCTCCACCATACCACAACACTAATCCACGATGCTCTTGCCCCTCAAATTGGCTCCCGATTGCTCCGAATCTAACCAAAACCAGTTTAACATCATCAATATATTCTAAAGGAGCACAACCCAATCGAAAACTATCAATTTATACAAAAATCTCGAAATTTGGCTAAACCCGAACCCCGGGCCCACATCTCAGAATTTGATAAAATTTACATCACTAGAAATCTCGTCCTTCCATGATTCTACACATTCCAAGAACACTACAATCGGACCACAATTTCCTACCCAAATCGCCAAAAGAATTTTCCAAACCTCCTCCCTTTTTTCCAAAATTTTTGTACTTTAATCCTTCAAATTACAAGCCTAATCCGAACAAAATAGCATAGAAACGACTTTTATAATCTGGGAACTTACCTCCACTGAAGACCCTCGAATTATTTCTTCAATTTCCCCTCAAATAAGCTCCAACTGCATGCAACAATGGTAGAATAACCAAAATTTTGCGGAGGCACTCTTTTATATTGTGCTGCCCAGTTAATCCGCACCTGCGGACCTTTCCTCGCACCTGCAGTCCCAGGTGCGCACCTGGGAATTCCCACTAATAGACCAAATACTCGCACCTGCGACCTCTTTTCCGCACTTGCGGCTTCGCAGGAGCGGCCAACTCTTCGCACCTACGGACTCCTCCTGCCTAACCTCCTTTCGCACCTGCGGCGTCGCACATGCGGCTGCCCATCCACAGGTGCGGCCACACCAGCACCCAATTGCTGTAATTTCCTAAGTTCAAACCCCCGCCAACCATCCGAAATCAATCCCGAGCCCCTCGGGGCCCCAACCAAACATACCAACACACCCCATAGCATCATTCAAACTTAGTCGAGCCTTCAAAACACCAAAAACAACATGAAAACACCAAAATTACATCAAATTCAAACCTATGAACTTTGAAACTTCTAAATCTCGTCAACAAACCAGCCAAAACACATCCGATTGACCTGAAATTTTGCACACATATCCAAAATGACATTACGAACCTGCTCCAACTTCCAGAATCCCATTCCGACCCCGATAGCCTATTTTCCACTGCCGACCGAAAATCGCCAAAAATGAACTTTCGACAACTCAAGCCTAATTCTACACCGGACATCAAAACTTCATTCCGAACACACTCCTAAGTCCCAAATCACCTAACGAAGCTATCTGAGCCATAAAATCTACATTCTGAGGTCGTTTACAAATAAGTCAACTTCCGGTTGACTTTTCGACTATTGAACCAAGTTAAGAGACTAAGTGTCTCATTTCTCACCACGAACACTCTAAACCCGAACCAACTGACCCAACACACATAAATGAAGCTGAACCACATATAATGAAGCAAAAACGGGGGAAACGGGGATAAACTCTCGGAACGACCGGTCGGGTCGTTACATCCTCCCCTACTTAAACATACGTTCGTCCTCGAATGGGCCAAGAGTTGTTGTCCAACACCATCAAACTGCTACGTAGCTTACCATGCACATACCCGGGGGTGATCCCACGTCACCCTATCCCATATAGGTCCAATAGCACAACACTGTTGAAATTTTGAAATCCAATCCTGACCCATAAACCTTAGAACAAAATTCCCACTTCTAAAATAATATACAAGATCAAAATTCCATAACTATAAACTGAACAAGTCTGAACATGCTGAATCAAGCCATATACGCACCCCAGATGAAATCACGTAATACACTGCGTGACTCAAACACTCATAGCGATAACTCTTAACCACAATAACTGCTCAGAACAACCCAATACCGGTACATAACCTCTTATCAAGAAATGCCTCGCTCTAACACTTCCATATACTGCCGATGATGAAAGAAACACGTAGAAACTAACAACAATTTGTTCGGTCAGTCATACATGAAGCTCCTTTTCCCAAACAGGAATTATAGTAGATTTCTACGCCGAATCCCGATATTTATCCTTCCAACTATGCTGTAGACAATTCTGAAAATATTCATTCTAGGTCCAATGACCTCGTCTCATCCATCACGACCACTCTGATGTCATGACACATCGATACAATTCGAAGCCAAAACATGTGCAACTCGTGCACTTAATAGCAACATCTCAATGTAATCAAATTATATAAAAGATCCACACGAGAGGACTATCCTGCCATTAACAATTACCATCACCATATCATGCTAACATCCTGGCACACACCGTAAAAATCAAAACAAATGAATCCAATACCAAAGGTCATACCCTAACATAACTCTGCTACACTGCGCGATCTAATCCAAACGTTGGTCCACTTGAAATACTTCAAGACACCTTGACCAAAATCAATAACCATTCGAAATTCGACATCAAGTACTCAAAGTGCATTGCCATAACCACGGGGAAAATCGGACGATACCATGCCACCCTAATCAGAAGGTACATAACCAACGCGTCTCAACCTCGCAATACCCAATTACTTACCTTACTCAAATCTAGCTATAAAGGCCAATTAGAAACGCACCATATGTGCATATAACCAATAATCACCACTCCTCGCAACACCGAAGGGTAACTTATAGATCACTCCAGAACATGTATAAACTCAATCACAATCGAATGGTACATTCCTCAATAATAGAAATTCGGAGCCAACAATTCCGACCCGGTGCAGAACACACACCCATATTAGCCTACCAATAACCCTAATTTAACTGTGGTCACCCACAACAGATAGATAACTTACCGAAAAGTTCATAGTGACGAAATCATGGTACATACTAACATCCGAATAGCTTTGCTTGCATCTTCACAGTTCACTACCACAAAATAACTTGTTTATGAGAACTCTCAGTCTCGAAGTCCATGAAGCGCACAGATTACTATATCTGATCTCAACTCCACCGCTCGAATACATGACACATCCCAAATACTCAATCATTCCACGAGGGATACCCCTATGGTTCTTCCATGTTACCAAGCAACCGAGAATATCAACAGTCGATCCAACAATAGAGGGCCGCAATACCAATGAAGTACCCTTAACTCCACACATGACTTTTCAAAAATGTATACCCTTATCAAGGCACCCCACATTGATATCATCTACCAAGTCATCTGAAACTATCCATGCTGCCTAAGAAATTTGTTTTGACCTTCCTCCAAAACTGAACCGCGACCTCACATATGAAGATCTCAACTCTACCCACATACCGCATATGCCATGCCATCCCAGGGCAATTATGGGAACTTCTTGATCCCTTCCCAGCCACCGGCAACTACGTACCCAACTATCCAACAACTTCCATTTGATCCCATTTAGAAGAAAATTCACTAGACGTCACCCGCACCTCATGCCAGAAGAAAATATGCACCCTTAACCGTGGTAAAAACCATCAGGAACTATCTGAAATCCCATTTGCGCAACACCAAACCATCAGGACTGAATCCTTCTAACTCAACAAAGCTACGCAGGCCACCAAAAATCCAAGAGCATTGCTAAGAAACACCCGTAAAAACTCGTCACCTCATGAACACCCAAGAACTAATCGTATCCCTTACCATGCCGATCCGACCTACTACCGAGTTGCCCTATTTACCCAAGTTTCTTCTGACTTACCTTTAAATTGATACGTCTCCCTGCAGTAATACAACAATTTTCAACCCAGACTTGCCACACGCGACTCAAGCACAAAACCATACCGTCTAAGGCTCATAAGCCGCCGAATACTCTCTCAAATATCCCCAAAAGTACCACATTCAAAATACTTAACCTGAAGAGACTTCCTGCGAATCTAAAGCCATTACCTTCACCTTCCTGATACTGATATGTAGAATCCGTGATGATGTAGAAATACCACAAGTCTTGACACCCTCCAACGTAAATATAAATCACACTGAACAATTAGACAGAATCGACCTGACCCATTTGCACACTAACATACTAGGAAAGTAATCCACTCACTTGAAGCCACAAGCAAATTCATACACTGCACACACTATACCTTTTACAATTTTCACTAAATCATTCAATAGAACCCTATTACCCAATAGAGTACATTACAACCTATATCGAAGACATTTCCATTACTCGTGTCATTCCCAGAACCCACATCCGCAGGTCATAACTGATCCACCAATATACCTCAAACTGAAACCAATACCACACATAATCGTGCAATCAACTTATCATTAACAGACTCCCCCACTTGGCTCAAAGCCAACAATCGAGACAAACAATAACTCACAATGCCCATAATAACACCATCTGTCTAACAGCTCAAGTCATCTGCAAATCTCACATTCACCATTGTAACGGTCATGCCAACTTCCACAAGTGTTCTAAACTCCAATTACAACATATATCATTTACTGGTAGAAGAGAACTTATTACAGAACTACATAGGGATCACACGCCCTAGGACAATCCGCAGGAGATACCCCTTCCCGCTAGCCTCAAACATAATATCTCTCTATATACTTCTGAAGACCATAACTATCACGCAATCGCTACACCCTTCTGCATCTAAACACAAACAACACCTACCCTCGAGGCATCACGATATGTGGTAAAAACCTAAAGCAGATGGCAGAACTAACATTGAAGCGGTGGTCACAGAAATCCAGAGCTTCTGGATGCTCTACCCACACATGTCTGACCACATGGATACCCTTACTGGACACCACGTGTCCCAAGAATGCTACTGAACCGAGCCAAAATTCACACTCGTAGAATTTGTCATAGAGTCTTTCCTCCCTGAATCCTTATAATGCAATCCTCAAATACTGAGTATGCTACTCCTGGCTACGCAAATATGCCAGGACGCCATCAATGAATACAATAACAAGGAGTGCTAATACGGCTGGAATACACCGTTAATCAAATAAATGAACGCTACTGGGGCAATGCTCAGCTCAAAACACATCACCAGGAACTCATAACCCAACAGAAATATCCACTTCACTCCACAACTACACGACATGAGAGGTCTTCCAATACACTCACAACTCGAAGCCATATACTAAACCGCGACAGAAATCCAACATTCAATAGTTCTTTCCACATTTCTAGCCAACCTTTTTGTCACAATCAACAACCTGAACGCAACCAACCATCAAATCACACTCACCACGTAGCCATCTAGTCACCAATTCTCATCAATAAGAACACAAACAGACATATAAGTCCCCGAATGCGCGGCTCACACAATCGAAACCTCGGCACTCAAGCCACAGAATAAATCCGGCCTCAAGTCCTCCAGACTGGACCATTACCAACATACCAAAATCACATCTCAACCATGGATGTCACAAGCCGTCGATGCACAGTTGATACCAAGCGCTCTCGGGCATGTTCGAATACATGGAAGGAATTCAAGAGTTACGCACTTGGCTGAAATAAATAGGTTCGCACGAAAAAAATTCAAGAATGTGAGATTTTCCTAAAGGTTCCGCAGCCTCTTGAAGATAAGTACAAATGTCTCTGTACTGATCCGCAAGACTCTGCTAAACCTGCTCATGACCGGTGAATCTTATGTAACCTACTGCTCTGATGCCAGCTTGTCACGACCCCAAATCTAAACCAGTCGTGATGGCGCCTATCATGGAACTAGGCCAACCAAAAACTACACTCAAATCGTATTAAGCTTCCATTTACATGTTTACTAAACTGATAACCCGTAAAGGTTTATTTTAAATATTTTTTAAAATAGTTAAAGATATACCGAATATTAAATACAACCCCCGAGATCCCGGAGTCACTGGTCATGAGCATCTATATAAAAATATACAAATCAAAAGAAAATAAATTCTATAATAGTAAACAGGAGAGAGAGAGGGACTGCGGACGCATGCACCTATCTCGCAAACCTCCGAGAAATCTCTGGAACATATACACAACTCACCCTGCCCTAACACCTAGATCTGCACACAAGGTGCAGGGAGTAATGTGAGTACACCAACTCAGTAGTAATGAAAATAAATCAGGTATGAGCAGCAAGAAACATATAAAAATCAATTCATCAATTTACAATAAGCACAGCCTTTCTTTCCAACAATGTATACGTTAAATCATCATTCTTAAAAGCCGATTTCAGTAAAAATCATTTGAAAATATACTTGCCAATAGTTTCAACATAACTTTCAAGAAGTTTAGTGTAAAAAATGTTGAAAATCATAAAAAGGCCCCTCGGGAAAAACATATTTCATAAGTTCAGAGTGAACATGGTAAAATCATAAGTAGCCCCTCGGGAAAACACATGTATCATAATCAGCCCCTCGGGCATGCCTCACAGTCACTCATAATATGCCCCTCGAGCATACCTCACAGTCACTCATAATCAGCCCCTCAGGCATATCTCACAGTCACTCATGCCTCCCAATCACTCATCACTCGGCACTCGCACTCAATAGGTACCGGCGCTCACTAGGGGTGTGTACAGACTCCGAAGGGGCTCCTTCATCCCAAGCGCTAATATCAAGCCACCTCGTGGCATATGATATCCTCACAATCAATCCCTCGGCCTCACTCTATTGGTAAAAAAGAGTTTCACACGTAAGCCAGCTTTTGAAAACTCAGCCAGTCATGTGGATGAAACGCGATAGCTGGACGTGACTCCTTGAAGAGATACGGTACAAAGAGGCACGATTCAGTAAACCCACGAACTTATCATCCACGAGAAACTCAGATTGATCAAAACGGGAGAAAGGCACGGTCAGAATGAATCTAGACAAAGTTAGGAGCAGATTCAGGGACCCACAGTTGATTACTCGAATGTTATGTAACTGAACCCCAATTACCGTTATCCTGTGTAACGCCTCATTAATGTCATAATTAGTCATTAATGAGTAACCATAGCAAGAGTCATACGTTGTAAGAATCTCCTATATAAGGGAGGGGAATACAACTTGTAAAAGCATTTGATTCTCGAATATGATCAACGTCAATCTTTTGTTTCTGCAATATTGTTTATTATTCATTTTTCCCATTATCTTGATTATCAGTAACCCGTATTCATCTTAAAAATAAGCTTTAGTCAAAGGGTCTAATTCCTTGGTTAAACAAATTGGTTCCGTTACCGGGAATCTGATAATATTTGTTTACTTTCCAAGTGATATTCTTTGAATTATGTCAAACCCCAATGACAAAAACCAGAAAAGAAGTGGAACCCCAGTTCCATCGTCTTTAGGAACCCCAGTTCCATCATCTTCAGGAACCCCACGTGGTTCGAGGGAACAATCCCCAGAAAGATCCAATAACAACAATGGTAATAATGATCAAACTGTGGAACAAGATCGTGTAAAGCAAATGATTGTAGAGTATGTGAGCCAAGCTTTGCAAGAATTTGCGAGAGGATTACCGGCAGCGTTGCCTACACCACCGACGCCACCTCCCAATAACACCATCACCATGGAAAATCCTCAATCTGGGTTGACAAACTCAGGAAGAGGAGATACTCCTAATGAATATCTCGAAATGAGACCAGGTATATCTAATAACTTAGAATTACAAAATTTACTGCTAACCATGAAGAAACAGATGAAGGCGCAGAACGATCGCATCGAACAGATTCTTGGTGTACCACTTGTCATCAAAGGCATCGATGTTGATAGATATTCTCAACAACCTTGGAAGCCAAGTGTGGCACCTTTGCCTATACCCAAGAAGTTTAAAATGACTGACTTTCCCAAATATGATGGAACAACTGACCCATGCGACCATGTGACTGCTTTCACTACTGGGGTAAAAGGCAACGACTTAACGAAACAAGAGATTGAATCAGTCCTTGTTAAAAAATTTAGGGAAACACTTACGAAAGGGGCTCTAACCTGGTATTCTCTTCTCCCTGAAAATTCTATTGACTCTTTTGCTGAGCTTGCAGATTCGTTTATAAAAGCACACTCTGGTGCACAAAAAGTTGAGAAGAGAATGGAAGACATATTCAAAATAAAACAAGGAGACACAGAACTACTCCGTGAGTTTGTAGACATGTTTCAACGAGAAAGAATGCAGTTACCCAGGGTGCCTGATAATTGGGCAGCCATGGCATTTGCAAGCTACTTTAACGATAAAAGCTCAGAAGCCACCAGGCGACTTAAGGAGAATCTAAGAGAATTCCCCTCCACAACATGGAATGATGTATATAAAAGGTACAGTACTAAAATTAGAATAGAAGAAGATATCATTGCTCCTTCAAGAGATGAAGATCATTCCAGATCCAGATGTCTTGAATCAGATAGAAGATCAGGTAAAAACAGGTACGATCCTTACTTAGGACCCTCAGGATGCGACAGCCCCAGGTTCGAAAACACTAGGTCGGACTATAGACCGCAAGGAAGAGATGTAGTCTCATCCTCGTCTAGATCTAGAAAAGATCGAGATGAACAACCTAGAGGTAGTACTCAATTTGGGGATGATACCTTTAATGTAAGTACTACTGAACTTGTCTCAATATTGAAGAACACGGGAGACAGGGTTAAGTGGCTNCCTTACTTAGGACCCTCGGGACGCGATATCCGCCCCAGGTTCGAAAACACTAGGTCGGACTATAGACCACAAGGAAGAGACGTAGTCTCATCCTCGTCTAGATCCAGAAAAGATCGAGATGAACGACCTAGAGGTAGTACTCAAATTGGGGATCATACCTTTAATGTAAGTACTACTGAACTTGTCTCAATATTGAGGAACATGGGAGACAAGGTTAAGTGGCCTAAAGAGATGCGGTCAAATCCAAGTAGAAGAAACCCAGATCACTGGTGTGAATTTCACAACGATCATGGGCACAAAACTGCGGATTGCAGATTTTTACAAAGTGAAGTAGAAAATTTGTTAAAACAGGGCTATTTAACAGAATTGTTTAGTGATAAAGGTAAACAGGCATACATGAGGAACAGGCAGGATCCCCTAAAGCCTCCTTCTCCAAAACGAACCGTTAACATAATACACGGGGGTGAAGAAGTAAACAAAGTGATTTGCAAAACAACCACAAAGTTCACAATTACACACGGGAAACGTGATCGTGGAGAAGACGATATAACCTTCGATGATACAGATAGCACCGGATTAATTCTTCCGCATAACGATGNCCCAAAAGCACGAGCCATATCAGGGTTTGATAACTCTACAGTTATAACAAAGGGAGAAATTGAGCTTAGCACTTATGCTGAAGGGGTGATCAAAAGAGCTAGGTTCCAAGTCATCGATACTCACATGGCTTATAACGTTATCATTGGAAGACCATGGATTTACGACATGAAAGCGATACCCTTCACGTTGCATCAGGTAATTAAATTTCCCTCTGAATGGGGGATTTCAACAAATTAAAAGAGATCAACAGACCGCAAAAAATATAAATTATGTGGTACACTACAACAAGAAAATAGAGGTGGAAGAATTACGAGATAAGGAAATCTCACAAGCATGTATCACCGCCCAAACAGGCATGGAAGAAATTACTACCCAAATAGGTATGGAAGGTATTATTGCTGAAACAGGTATGAAAGGAAATACATACGAGAAGGAAAATCAAGTTACAACGGAAGGTATACTATACCACACAGAAACATATTCCAGACCGAACATCATTCGTGAATCGGAGGAAGATGAGCACATCAAAACAACTACGGAAGAGCTCGAAGTTGTTCCATTATCCGAACAAAAGACTGAGTAGAAAATGTATATAGACACGAGGCTAGACTCCGCTCGAAGAGGTAAGTTGATTGATTATTTAAAGGCTAACACATACTGCTTTGCATGGTCCCACTCAGATATGACAGGCAATCCACCAGAAGTGATGACTCATAAACTAAATGAAGATTTATCCTCCGTACTTGTTAAGCATAAGAAAAGAAAGCAATGACCATTCAAGAACCAAGTGATTGACGAAGAGGTACAGAAACTCTTGAAGAGGTAACGTACCCTAACTGGTTAGCAAACACCGTGGTAGTACCTAAAAGGAATGGCAAGTGGAGAGTATGCGTAGATTATACTGACTTAAACAAAGCATGCCCCAAAGATTCATTCCCATTGCCTTATATAGATCAAATGATTGATGCCACCGCAGGTCATGAATTATTAAGCTTTCTAGATGCATATTCTGGTTATAATCAGATTAAAATGGATCCTTTAGATGAGGAAAAAACCTCCTTTACCACGAACAGGGGGACTTATTGTTATAAAGTCATGCCTTTTGGCCTAAAAACGCTGGAGCCACCTATCAAAGGTTAGTGGCCAAGAACATCTTAGAAAAACGATGGAGGTTTACATTGATGACATGTTGGTTAAATCAACACAAGCACAAGACCATTTCCAGCACCTCTCTACTGGTTTTGATATTTTACGCAGGTATAATATGAGGTTAAATCCAGAAAAATGCGCTTTTGGAGTGCAATCAGGAAAAATTTTGGGTTTCCTTGTATCAAACAGAGGAATAGAGGTAAATCCCGCTCAAATTAAATCCATAGAGGAAATACCTGATGTATTAACAAATTAAAAGGAAGTTCAAAGACTGACGGTGAGAATAGCAGCTTTGGGTAGGTTTATTTCTAGATCTTCCGAAAAAAGTTTTAAATTCTTCTCAGTTCTCAAAAAGCAGAATCAGTTCGAATGGACTGAAGAATGTCGGCAAGCCCTCAAGAACCTGAAAATTTATCTATCGAAACCACCACTGCTTTCAAAGCTAAAATAAGGGGAATGATTGTATATCTACCTGGTTGTCACAGAAATTATTGTAAGTGCAGTATTGGTAAGAGAAGAAAAAGGTAAACAATCACCAATCTATTATGTAAGTAAAACTTTGCTAGATGCTGAGACTAGATATCCACATCTGGAAAAGTTAGCCTTAGCTTTAATAATGGCATCTAGAAAATTACGACCCTATTTTCAATGCCACCCAATCACCGTTGTGACCTCATATCCTTTAAGAAATATTCTGCATAAACAGGAATTGTCAGGAAGATTAGCCAAGTGGGCCATAGAATTAAGTGAGCATGAAATAATCTATCAGCCTAGGACTGCAATTAAGTCTCAAATACTAGCTAATTTCGTTGCTGACTTTAGCAATAACATTGTATCTGAAGTAGAAAAAGAGTTACAACTCTTTAACGGTGTTAATCCAGGCCTATGGACCTTGTTCACCGATGGTTCTTCAAATATAAAAGACGTCGGCTTAGGCATAGCACCCACTGGTGAAAAGACACGACAAGCTATAAAGTGTTATCCTATCACTAACAATGAAGCAGAGTACGAAGCTGTTATTGCAGGGCTTGAACTCGCACGGGAGCTCTCAATCGAGCAAATTGTGATCAATAGCGACTCCCAACTGGTTTTAAATCCGATACAGGGGACTTACATCGATCGAGAGACTAAATTGCAACAATATCTTGAAAAAGCACGAGAGGTCGTGAGATAATTCAAAACATGGAAGGTAGTGAAAATACCTAGAGAGAAAAATGTAGNCATTCAATAATAGACCAGGACAGGAATGAGGTAACTTTCAACAACCTAACCTGGGACTGGAGAAACGAAATTCTTAATTTTTTTGCAGAATGGCACCGTACCTGAAGACAGGAAAGCAGCCCAAGCACTACGCCGCAAAGCTGCACGGTACTGCCTTATTCACAACTTACTTTATCGTAAGATGTTCGGAGGACCCCTAGCTAAATGCCTTGGACCTAACCAAACGGAATTTGTGATGAAATAATTCCACCAAGGACACTATGTAAATCACTCAGGGGCGAGATCCTTAGTGAAAACACTAATCAGAGTCGGATACTATTGGCCTAAGACGGAAGAAGAAGTTGAGAATTTCGTATCCAAATGTGATAAATGCCAAAGGTTTTCCAATAACATGCATCGACCAACTGAATTATTACATCCAATAATATCCCCATGGCCTTTCATGAAATAGGGTATGGACATAGTAGGACCTCTTCCCACAACTAAAGGACAGGTACGGTTTTACTCGTACTAACCGAATATTTTACAAAATGGGTAGAGGCAGAAGCGTTCAAACAGGTGCGAGAAAAGGAAGTTAAAATCTTCTTATGGCAAAATATAATATGCTGCTTTGGAATACCAAAGGAAATCGTGTGTGATAATGGCCCACAATTCATAGGCTCACAAATCACAGAATTCTTCAAAAGTTGGCAAATCAAGCGGATCGCTTCAACGCCATACCACCCAGTTGCTAATGGTCAATCTGAGTAAACGAATAAGGTCATCATCAACAATCTAAAGAAGCGGATGGATAAAGCCAAAGGAAACTGGCCTGCTGAGTTACCAGCGGTGTTTTGGGCATACAGAACAACTTCAAAAATAGTCACAGGACAAACTCTGTTCGCACTTGTTTATGGCTCAGAAGCCTTAATACCTGTGGAGATTGGCGAACCAAGTATAAGGTTCTCGACAACCATGGAAGGTAAAAATGATGACGAATTAAGGACCAACCTGGACCTGCTCGAACCACGGAGAGAAGCAGCATTGATACGGATGGCAGCTCAAAAACAAATCATAGAGCGTTATTACAACCGTAAAGCTCACACAGGTACTTTAAAATTGGGAACTTCATCCTCAAGAATTTATTTCAATCAACAAAAGAAGCAGGTGCAGGAAAGCTAAATCCAAACTGGGAAAGACCTTACAAAATCCGAGGCATAGCTGGGAAAGGCGCCTATGAGTTGGAAGCTATGAACGACAGAGTTCTACCAACAAGTTGGAACGCCATCCATCTAAAGAAGTATTACTTCTAAAAGAAAAGAATACCCGCCGTCAGGTATCACACGTTCGATTTTATTTTGAACATTTAAAAATTTTACTAACTTTTTTAGGTGATAGGAATAAAGCTAACCCATCACTAGATGATGATATTAGACCTGCAAAGACACGAGAAAATAACACAATTCCCGGTCTAGGGTTACACTTTCTGATGGATGTTTTAAAAGGGTTAAGCAATCATCATCTAAAAAACTATATACTTTCGAGTCCGGAATGGTTTTCCTTTTCAGGAAAAGGACCACAAGGAAGGAATAATCAAGTGCTCGAGGTTTCATTCTTTAAAGACCCATCTGCCCAATGAGACAAGTGACACGAGCAGAATCGAAAGAAATCAAAAGAGCCATCCAAATACAAAGCCTAATGCAAAAAGCAAAAACCTACGAACATATTCAGGTTGAAAGACAAAATGTTAGTCACGAGAAAGAAATGTACATCTTTTTAAAATTGTTGTAACAAAAATAGTTAGGGGTAAAAGATCATCATCAATATACTCATTCAAATAACTGTTCTCGACTAAAACAGTTATTGATGAAACATCTAAATCCTTGTAAGTTCAAAAAACTGTTATCAAATAAAAACAGTTACGAATAAGAAAACATTTCCCTCGTACTTATTAGAAAACTGTTTCCAAAACAGTTGCGGGTAAAAACCCCAATCTTTATCAAAAATTATTACGAGTAAAAAATAATTATTTCCTTGTATTAATATCGAAAAACTGTTACATATGAAAAATAGTTACGAAATACAAGAGTATATCAAATCTATTAAACAAAGAACAGTTGCAAGCGTGAGTTTTAGAAGATAACCAAACACACGTAAAATTTCATGGAAGTTCAAACAAAATACTTTCCTTGGAAACATTCTTAAACATGTATAAAATTCCTATCACTCTATTGCATTATCATGAAGTTGAGACGTCTTCTTCATGTCAATTATAAAGGGCCTTCTTCCATAAACTATGCCTATTACAAAAAGGCACACATTTAATATGACATAGTGCCTATTATAAAAAAGGTACGAGTAGTCTAAAGCATTCCACATGCAAAACTCGAAGATAAAACTAAATCCTCGAAAAATAAAGCATGCAAAATACTTAAAGAGTGAAACAGAAACTCAACAAAAGTCGAACAAACATTTATATATTAAAACGGCTAAAACTAAGTTTTAACTTATACTTAGCCGTATAAGATTTTTATATTTACATTGTGGTGCCCCTAAGTTGTCATTTGGGGACTTAAAGGAAATCCAAATTTACCCCCGATGGGACTGGGGGTAATCACCAATTGATACAAAGAAAAAGAAAAAAGGGATAAACCAACTAGATCTTTTCAAGAGAGGTGTTGACTTCAGTTNATCAGGTGAAGAGAGGTTATGACCTTGTTGAGCCTTCTCCATGGCTTCCTTAGTTTTGGCTATTTCAGCACTAAGGTCAAAACCCTCTTGACTCATTTCCATCAATGTGTCAAGGCGAGAATTCATATACGCCCAGCTCACATCGACAGCAACCACCTCTTCCAAATCTTCATAATCTTTTGCCCACACTTGAAGCTCAGCTCTCAACCTGTCCTTCTCTGCCTCCGCATCTTCATGAGCGGCCCTTAATGGAACAATCGACTCCTCTAAAGTTTGAGCTTTGTCTAAAGCCCTACAAAGATCTTCTTGAGTACGAGTGAGTGATTGCACGAGCTCGCCTGAGTATTCTTCCTTCTGCCCCAGTAAGTTCTTCAAGTCTCTAATCTTCTCTAAGGCATGGGACAGCTGCTCCGTGAATAAAGACTCCAGAACGCTCTTATCTTTATCAGCGTGACTGCAAGAAGCCCGCTCCACTGCTAGTTCTGCTGCCATAAGCCTCATCTGCCGCTTCAAGGTACTCCTTTCCTCTTCTAAAGCATCCATGTCAATCCTTAGGCTATCATACTGTGCTTTCCAATTATCAACTTCTGCATGCAACTCTCTTGTCTCTTGGTCTGTGTTTGAAATCCTCTTCATAAGCTCCATGCCTATAAGGTTAATCTACAAGAAATAAACCAGTCAGATATGGTAAATTTCATATACGAGAGTGAAAGAGGGTAACTTACACCATACCTTCAAAGAGGTATGCACAACCTCATTGGCCCATGTAAGAGCACCGTGGCTAGCTAGATTTGCTTTCTCAGTGGGACTTATCAAAGGCTTGAGCCACACTTCAGGCTCACCCGTCTTCTTGAAAAGGTTTCCCTCAGCTGGAACCTTTATTACCACATGACGCATCTCTCTACTAGAAAACCCTACTTCCCTAAAGGAAGGTATGGAAGCAGGCAGAGATGGAACAGCAACAGGCACGGAAGGTTGAGGAGCTGGAGGAGCCAAGGGCAAAGAAGCAGGCACAGAAATTTGAAGGGTTGAAGAAGTTACAGGTAAAGCAACAACAGAAGTTGAGATAGCCAAAGGAATAGACGAAACAGCTTCTCTCAAAGAAGCAGGAAAGACAGCAGCCAAAGGGACGTCGTTAGGAGCAAGATCAATACCATCATGAATACGGGAATGTGAAACATCATCAAAGACAGGGGGCTCAATCACAGACACGGAAAGCAAGGTTGAGGCAGTAGGCTCATCATCTAAAACCATTCGCCTTCTCCATGGTCTGTGCACTAAAGCACCCTCTTCCTCTTCTTTTATGGAACGAGAATCACTAATCTTCCTCTTCGAGGAAGATGAACTAACAATAATTTCCTGGGCTTTAGCCAAGGACATCTTCGGGATAGAGGAAGCAGACATCCCACGAGCAGAGAACCCTAATAAAAAGGGGAAAAAAAGTTAAACGACAAAAAAAAAAAAAAGACTCGAGTAAGGAAAGAAGAAAGAATAAGAGATTCACTTACCGTGGGTCTGTACTTCCCAACCATACCTCCCAGCGAGGTATTTCCAAGATCTTTCTTCTGAAGGAGCAACAGATAACAATTTTTCTACCCAATCACGAATATCGGAGACATTCTCAACAGTATTCATGATTGATGAGAGAGAAAAAAAACAGATACGGTGTTAAATAAAACATCTCAAGTCAAAACAAGAAGAAGTAAATTTGAGCTAAAGCATACTCACGTGCGCGATTCCACTTCTCAGGGAAGGGAAGATTTTCTTCACTCACTAAACCAGCAGTGGGTACAACAATATACCGGAGGTACCAGCCCCTATCCTTATCGTCTCCAGGGGTTACCAACACTCTTTTGCTTCTAGCAGACAGAGTAAAAACCCCTTCACGAAATAAGTTAGGAGAGTAGAGGTGAATAAGACAGTTGAAGGTAAAAGGAACCGATGCTAAAGAAGCCAAACTCCTAAGGCATGCGACAACTCACCACACAAGCGGGCCAACTTGCCCTAAGCAGATATTGAAAAAAATGGCAAAACTCAATTTTATAAATGGGTCAATGGGGGTCTAAAACCTAAAATGAAAGGATACGTATAAACAAAATAATATCCCATCTTGTTAGACGTTATTGTTTGATGACTATTCGGAATATAGACAGGAAAGTCAGATATCCAAAAGCATTCCCTATGAATAAGGGAAATCTGACCCTCATTTATAAGGGTTGGATATCTTTCTACACTATCAAGAGAGGAAGATTGATCTACAAGAACTTGAATATCCCTATCAAAAAATAACTCAACAGGAACAATTTCATCGACTCCAAGTTCACGAAGGCATTCGCCTCTACCTCTAGACAAAGATCGAGAAACCCTAAATCTCGGAGAAACTGGAGATTTAGTGGAAGGAGGAAGAACTATCTGAGAAGAAGAGCCCCTCAAAGGAGTGGATCCTAGACTTCTAAGTCTACCACCCCTACGACTCCTAGTCAGAGCAGAAGAAGGCGCTAAACTTTCAATATCTATTATTCTTTGAGGTTGGTTTGAAGAAGACATGTGTACAAAGGCAAAGAAGAAAGCTCTTTACAAAAGACAAAGTTAGACAAGTGTTTCATGGAAGCAAAGAAAAAAAAACATGTATTTAAACTTGAAGACAACCGTCAAACATGAAGAAAAAGGAAAATAATGATGAAAAGTCATAATTGAAGATGTCACTTCGAGACTGGCACAGCCACAAAAAGCCCTAAAAGGTGCTGAGTAAATGCAGAACCAATCCGAAAAGAACACGTGGTATGAGCATTAAATGGAAGTGACAAACGACGCCTATGGTGTAGAGAAGAATACAATGATTCAAGGAAAAGCGGTGGCAAAATATTCCCGCCATAAATGAATATCCACTTACCAAATATTAATCGCTAAATATATGGTAAGCGGGGGGACTATCTATATTGGTAAAAAAGAGTTTCACACGTAAGTCAGCTTTTGACAACTCAGCTAGTCACGTGGACACAGGAAAATGCGACAGTTGGATGTAACTCCTTGAAGAGATACGGTACAAAGAGGCGCGGTTCAGTAAACCCACGAACTTATCAGCCACGGAAAACTCAACTTGATCAAAACGGGAGAAAGGCACGGTCAGAATGAATCTAGACAAAGCTACGAGCAGATTCAGGGACCCACAATTGATTACTCGAACGTTATATAACTGAACCCCAATTACTGTTATCTTTTGTAACGCCTCATTAATGCCATAATTAGTCATTAATGAGTAACCATAGCAAGAGTCGTACGTTGTAAGAATCTCCTATATAAGGGAGGGGCATACAGCTTGTAAAAGCATCTGATTCTCGAATACGATCAACGTCAATCTTTTATTTCTGCAATATTGTCTATTATTCATTTTTCCCATTATCTTGATTATCAATAACCCGTATTCATCTTTAAAATAAACTTTAGTCAAAGGGTCTAATTCTTTGTTTAAACACTCACTCAGTCAGAACCTCTCAAAAGCCCCTCGGGCGTATCAGTAAAAACCGGGCACTCGACCCAAAACATAATTTTTATATATTAAAATAGTGTAAAATAGGCTGAGTTTCGAAAACAGTAAGCACAATGTGGTTGAGTGTAAATCATCAGTAAACAGTGAGGAAATAGCAGTAAAAAACCCCAAGGGGTCAAAACAAGTCGGCACGAGGCCCCAAACATGGCTTATAGCCCAAATATAGCAATAGTCTTTAGAAGATAGTTTAACATATGATTCAGAGTAAAATACGCAACTCAATAGTTGCCGCGGAGAGGACCAAGTCCAATCCAAAAATCTGTGTGCGCCACATACTCGTCATCCGACATGTACGCCATTCTAAAAGCACTGAGAAATATGAAGTCCGGGGTTTCATACCCTCAGGACAAGATTTATAGCCATTACTTACCTCCACCGAGCCACAACACTAATCCGCGGTGCTCTTGCCCCTCAAGTTAGTTCCCGATTTCTCCGAATCTAACCAAAACAATTTTAACATCGTCAATATATGCTAAAGGAACACAACCCAATCAAAAACTATCAATTTATACAAAAATCTCCAAATTCGGCCAAACCCGAGCCCACGTCTCGAAATTCGATAAAATTTACATCACTAGAAACCTCGTCCTCCCATGATTCTACACATACCAAGAACATCACAATCATACCACAATTGCCCACCCAAATCGCCAAAAGAATTTTTCAAACATCCTCCATTTTTCCAAACTTTTTCTATTTTAATCCTTCAAATTACAAGCCTAATCCGAACAGAATAGCATGGAAACGAATTTTATAATCTGGGAACTTACCTCCACTGAAGACCCTCAAATTTTATCTTCAATTTGCCCTCAAATAAGCTCCAACCGCATGCAACAATGGTAGAACAACCAAAATTTCACGGAGGCACTCTTTTATACTGTTCTACCCAGTTAATCCGCACTTGGGGACCTTTCCTCGCACCTGCGGACCCGCACCTGCGGACCCGCACCTGCGGTCCCGGGTACGCACCTGCGAAATCACACTAACAGACCAAATTCTCGCACCTAAGATCTCTTATCCGCACATGCAGACTCCTCCTACCTAGCCTCCTTTCGCACATGCGCATGGACCTTCGCACCTGCGGCGTCGCACCTGCGTTTGCCCATCCGCAGGTGCGGCCACACCAATAGCTTTACGCCAGCAGCCATTTGAAATCATTCCCGAGCCCCTCGGGGCCCCAACCAAACATACCAACACACCCCATAGAATCATTCAAACTTATTCGAGCCTTCGAAACACCAAAAACAACATGAAAACACCAAAATTACATCAAATTCAAACCTATGAACTTTGAAACTTCTAAATCTCACCAATGATGACAAAACGAGCCAAAATACATCCGATTGACTTGAAATTTTGCACACATATCCAAAATGATATTACGAACCTGCTCCGCCTTCTAGAATCTCATTCCGACCCCGATAGCCTATTTTCCATTGGCGACCAGAAAATGCCAAAAACTAACTTTCGCCAATTCAAGCCTAATTCTACACCGGACATCAAAACTTCATTCCGAACACACTTTTAAGTCCCAAATCACCTAACGAAGCTATCCAAGCCATAAAATCTGCATTCCGAGGTCGTTTACCAATAAGTCAACTTCCGATTGACTTTTCCACTATTGAACCAATTTAAGAGACTAAGTGTCTCCTTTCTCACCACGACCACTCTGAAACCAAACCAACCGATCCAACACACATAAATGAAGTTGAACCATATATAATGAAGCGTAAATGGGGGAAACGGGGCTAAACTCTCGGAACGACCGGCCGGGTCGTTACAGTGTAATATTTAAACTATTGTTTACTTGACAGATTTTATTTAGTTAATATGTAATAAAGTGAAAGGAAATGTTTCTTCATAAATTTTAAAACATGAAAATTATTTCAATTAATTAATGATTGGCTTGCCTGACAATGATGTCCGGCGCCATCACGACCTTATGGATTTTGGATCGTGACAACATGGTATCAAAGTCTAGTAGAGTCTTGCGGATCGGTACAGATACGTCGGTGCTTATCTTCGAGAGGCTACAGGGTTGTTAGGAGTACTTCCCTTCTTTATTTCCTCATCGTGCAATTTGATTTCTTTGAGGCTTATGCCTATGTTTATTCCTAGTCAATCTTACGCGTCGCGAAGCGCTTGCTATGAATTAGGAAATTGAGGAATTGAATGGTGCTACGGATGTAATTCGAGACGTTTCCATGTGTACTTGGTTGGGTTATTGTTATGGCCCTGCAAAGGAATAATATGTTGTTTCAGCTCAGTAGTTGTGTTTCTGAGAGCGTTAAGGTTATGCTCAGGTAGTGATGATGCTTGCGATTGGTTATCATGTGATGTCGATATGATGATAGAATGTTTGCCCATATGTTGGGGATGATGAATGGTTTGAAGGGAGGTCTTCTCAGAGTATGATTTTGAGATTTCAGTATTCTAGTATCGGCAGAGGAAATGCATTTGGATTAGGAATGGTCCGATTGGGGTTGATAAAGAAGTAAGGCTTGGTGTCTTCAAGTGAGGTGGGATATGCACCTTTGACGTGAAGTCTTCGTCGTTGATCAAATGGAATGTGTTAAGTTTGTCAGTTCTATGGTTTCTTCGGCTGCATGGGGTCAGAGTATTGAGAAGTAGTATTGAGAACACGGTTGGCAAAGACTGTGAGGTGCAGCGGTTCAGTACCAGATAAGTGTTGATAATGAAGGCAGCTAGAGCAAGATGATCTTCGGAGAGGTTAAAGTTGTGGTGATCTGCAGGATTGAGAGCTACAGAGAATGATCCTGAAGTGAGGCTAGGCGGTGGTTCCATCTCTAGGAGGCCAGCTGTAAGAAGCGGAAGTAGAGCAATTGCAAAGTGGGGGAGCGGCAGCATAGCTTGGAATTTAAAGATATTGTCGCGCAATTAATGGATGTCCATGAGGAGTGGATGGACTAGTAAAGTTGGTAAATGAAGCAAGGGGTAAGATGGGGTATTGAAGATGCAGAGAGCGTGCATTTCAGCATCGTTGGAAGGTATCCGCGGGTGATTTCCACAGGTGGATTATCTCCGATGAATTAGTTAACGGTGGCATGGTTGGTAGGTCTCTGTGAGGGGTTCTAGTGGCTATTCGGTAGGAGGCAGAATGTGTGAATGATGCTAGAGAATTTTGAGTATTTAGGGAGTTCTAGCAAGAGAATTTGGAAGAATTGGATGGATAGGTTGAGCAAGATCGCGTTATCAAAGGAGAAAGGATCTCGGCAGGGTCTAGAGTGGTTCAAGGAGTTGCTTCGGGCTAAGTGGGGGAGTCCCACCATCTGCAGTTGTGTTGAAGGATTGTGTTATCATAGGGTTGCGGATTGTCGGTGTGATGTCAAGTTATTACAGCTAAGGGAAAGGAGTAAAATGGTGATTGTGTGTGGGATTTGATGAATGTGTGCAAAATTTGGCCCTGTCGGGCCAGGGTTAGGCTTTGGAAGATTCAGAATTTTGCTTAAGGCATAGGTGAGTTGTCAGGATAGTGACTCGGTCACGTGTTTCCTTGAAAGGGGTGTTCATGTGCTAGAAGAGCTTTGGAGTTGATTGTATTCGGGGCCAGTCAGAGTGGGTGACTCTCACTAGTGTTCCTAGTGAGTTAAAAAGTCAAGAATGCGGCGTTTAAGGGTTTCAGGCAGCAATATGATCCAGAATCGAGCTTTTGCAGAGTAATTTCTGAGAAAAAGGAAGATGGCTGGAATGTTCTATGATATGTTTCAGCATGCAGGATAGTATTGGAGGAGTGAGAGAAATAAACTCCGGATTGTAGAAAGATTATTAGGAGGGTATGAGGGATTGCGGGATTTAGGCGGCGTAGTCTCGTGAATCAAGGTCACTCGAGATGAGTGAGGGTTGAAGTTTGCTATGAGTTGAAGGAAGTTTCTATTATTCCTGAAGCAATTGAAGATGATTAAAAGAAAATAGATTGATTAGCCATGATTAAAATGGCACATTTGCGGCAGTGATCAGTTCTTTTGATGTGCTTAAGTTATGCATGTGGTTTGTGCCGGTGTGTGCAGGGCTTGTCGGCCGTCGTAACGGATTTCATGAGAGAGCATTGGAATGCTATGGCCTGTCGGGTGTAGGCGGATCCCAGAAGGGTTATGGTGGTATAGAGTACTACTTAAAGATTTGCATATTGGGTGATTGTGGGAATTCACTCGTGTGTTGTGATGGTTCTCTTGAATTGAGTTAAGTAAAAGGTTTCTATATGATGAAGTGTTCACCCTATTGGTGGTTCAGAAGTTATGATGGAATTCTTCTGCTACCTCATATTGGCATGTTAGGTGCAGAAAGCAGTATGTAACCGGGAGTAAGAATCGAGATTGCGGTTCGGTGATGATAAGGATGTCATGAGCTCGGAAGAGAAAGAAAAAGTGATTTGAAAGTTCAGAGTAAGCTGGTGTTATGCTCAGTATCACATGAGATTGATATTCGGCGAAAGAGGCTTTGTACCCTGGTCATGGGTTCTTGATGTGCTTTGTTGCCTTGTGTGGAAGGTCGTGGAAACATGACCGCGAAAAGATTGTATAAGTGTGACATGTAGTCACCGAATGGATTGAAGAATTGGACTGAGTTTAAAGAACTGCAATATTGCTTAATTGAGAATTTATGCCTAGAAGGCGTTCATTTCATTTGGTTGTGAATTCTGGGGTGTTTGTCCCGGCTATGATGATTGTTCTTGTGTATTGTGAGAGAAAGTGGGTTAATATAGACCCAGGTAAAAGCTATTAGCTTAGCTCATGCGAGCAAGGTAGACTCGATGTTTGTGGATGGATTTAAATATGATTATGGGCTCTGTATGAGCCATGCATGCTCATTTCAGTAGAGCGCTTTTTCATGGAAAGGTATTAGAACAGCGGATGTTGTTCCGTCTTCGTCAAATTCATGTGTTATTATGATTGTGCCATGTGAGTTGTGAAACGGCTTGATAATTTCTTATGTGAGCAGGATAGCTTTTGAGATCCAGAGTGTATATATATATATATTGCACCCCAATTATGCTTGAGTTATGTAGCCTACAACTTTATCAGTCTCCCCAGGATGGTATTATGCACTTAGCGTGCTTATGATCGATATTCAGTAATTTGTAATAGTGAGCAAACCAGCTCCGTATATATATATCTTCTTATGTAAATTTTATGTGTGGATCGGGTGGCACGTCGCCACGGGTATGTTATTCGGATCGGGTTGCACGCCGCAACAGTGTGATGATGAGTAAGGTTCCTATATTTATTTTTTTATGTTTTACTTCCTATTTTCTGAGAAAAAAATTCATATCAGTTGCGTGAGTTGAAAAGTCCCTTCTTGAGTCGTTTCGTATTATCATGTTCGAGTTATGGCCTATTGGCGCAATGTGGTATCATGTGAGGTTGTTGGTCATGTTTGGGGTGATTTGTTGTCTGAGTAGTTCATACTGGGTGAGACGATATTATCGGATCAGGTATCAGTGCAATAAGGTAATGTGAAGTGTATATTAAAGAACAAATATCATTATTCAGGTTCATAATGAAGTGATGATTCTAGTCAAGATGAGGTATTCAAGGATTTGTTAACCCTGCAGTTGGGTATGAATTTCTGCACATTTCCTCCGTTGTGGTGGTATCATCAGCACTATAGCAGGATGTATGTATATTTGTTATGCGGTGCATCGGGAGCACCAGATTCATGAAATTTTGGCTATTAAGGTCCAGGGACTGTCATTGTGGTCAGATGATGAGTTATGCGGTGCATGGTGTCGATTCAGCAAAGGTATGCGGTCATGTTCTGGGACATCGTGTAGTAGTTGATACGATGTTTATATATTGGAACTAGGCCTGGTAGAGAATTTCAAGTGTTGGAACTAGGTTCTGAGCTTATTATATGGATAAAAGAAGAAATCTTCAGATTTGATCAAGCTAATGTACTCCACTGGGTTGTGGTAGCACACGCAGGTGCTCGGGGTGTTAAATAGTGATTTCAGATAACTCCAGAGCAGTTCTTAGTACGTTCGAGGACGAACATCTGTTTAAGTAGGGGAGAATATAGCGACCCAACCGGTCGTTTTGAGCTCTAGTGCGTCGTTCAGTTGTTGGAGGCCGTAAGCAGCACCATTTCAGGTATTATGACTTGTAGGTGTTGTCGGAATTGATTTTCGGAAAATTTAGTGTTGATTTGGAAAGAAAATTCTCATTTTATAAGCCTTAAGTTGGAAGAATCAACTAAGATTGGAATTTTGAGTAAACGACCTCCGAATCAAGATTTAAAGGTTCCTGCAGGTTCGTATGATGATTTCGGACTTGGGCGTATGTCCGGATCGTGGTTTGGACAACCCGAGAGCGTTTCGGTGCATATTGTGGAAGTTAGCATTTTAGAAGAATTTCATAAATTTGGCTTGAAGTGCATTTCAGAGTAATTGATGTCCGTTTGGAATTTCGAGTCTGGGAATAGCTTCGTGTGGTGATTCTGGAGTTGGTAGCGCCATCGGAAGTGAATTTAGATGTGCGTAGGTCATTTTGAAGTCATTTGGATAAAGATAGAAATTTATAGGTTTTTGAGATATCCGACCGGAAGTGAAAGTTTTGATATCGAGGTCGCAATGCAATTCCAGAAGTTGGAGCAGGTCCGTAATGTTGAGTATGACTTTTGCGCAAAATTTGAGGTCAATCGGACGTGATTTTATAGGTTTCGGCATCGGATGTAGAAGTTGGACATTTCTAAGTTCATAAAGTTGGGATTTGGGTGCGATTCATGGTTTCAATGTTGTTTGATGTGATTTAAGGCCTCGAGAAAGTCCGCATTATGTTTTGGAACATGTTGGTATAATTGGACAGGATCCCGGGGGCCTCGGATGGATTTCTGGTGGTTAACGGATCAAGTTTGGGAGTTTGAAGAAGGCTGAGGTTGCTGTCATCTGGTGTGACCGCACCTGCGAGGATTTGGCTGCAGGTGCGGCTATGGCACCGCAAGTGCGAAGGATGGATGGTCTGGCTGGGAGCGCAGGTGCGATGGCATTTCCGCACCTGCAAAGACGCAGATGCGGACAGAGGGCGCAGGTGCGATTTTGGGCTGGACTTGTGGCAGCCGCAGGTGCGGGAGATTGGTCGCACCTGCGGGAGCGCATATGCGGAGGTAGGACCGCAGGTTCGGAATCGAGGCTGGGTTGAATGTTTTTAAACCGTGAATTGTTGGCCATTTCTTCATTTCTTACCGTGAATTGTTGGCCATTTCTTCATTTCTTCTTTGGCTTAGGCGACCTTGGAAGGCTTCAAAGAGAGGATTTCTTCATACAATGTCAAGGTAAGTAACTCCTTCATGCTTCTAAGTTAAATACAAGATTATATGCATGGATTAGGCATGGAAATTGATTGGAAATTTGGAGAAATCTTCAAGAAACCTAGAGAAATTTTGATTTTTAGCCACGAATTGAGCATGAATATTTGAGTAAATTGTATATTTGCGTTAGTAAGGCTATGGGTAGAATATATCTTCGAAAAATTTCGAATTCCGGGCGCGTGGGCCCGAGGGAATTTTGGTCATTTCAGTAAGCGGGGTTGGGAAATTATATAATTGGGAATTTTTTAAAATATTAGAGTATGTTTTCATTGGGTTGTGGTTGTTTGGATAGTTTTGGGGCGTTGTGCGTCCGTTTGGAGTCATCGGAAGGGCTTGGAGGCTGGTTATGGAATCTCGGAGCGAGATAAGTCTCCTTTCTAACTTTGTGAGGGGGAATTGTCCCCCTAGGTGAATTAATTAAATATATGCTATTATCTTCGGGGGCTACCTACGCACGAGGTGATTGGAGTCTGTGCGTAGCTACTATTATGCCATGTCCGGGTAGCCTAGGACCCACTAGCATGCCTTACGTGTTGTACCTGTAATCCTTCCTGTAATACTAAACTACTAATATAATCGAAATTGTAATTGAATATCTAAAGAAAACTAGAGTTCATTTTCCTAATCATCTAGAAAGAGAATTGATTCCTCTGTGGGTAATTGTGTACCTGGTAGGGTTGTATTATGGAATATCATTAAACTTGGCAAATGAGTTTCAAACAAAGATTTAAAAACTATATTTCCTGTTCCTTTAAGAAGGATTTTACAACTTTCCTGAAAAAAATGGCTTTCTTGATAAAAATACGAATTTATTATGTGAATATGTGTACATATGAGCACCTGAGTCACGGGTATGATTCGCGAGCAGGATAGCCTTATTATTTGTATGTATAAACCGCGTCGCTTGATCAATTCGCGAGCGGGGAAGATAGATGCATCTATGGTTCGAGCCGTTCGACCCTCGGCAGTGCACAGTTTATTATTGTTAGTCCTCGCCGTTCGACCCTCGGCATTGCTTGCGCATGATATTTACTGCGTAGATGCTATGATTTTTGCCTGATTACTGGCCTGGGATTTTAGGTTGTCAATTGAAATGACAGAGATTTAAAGTTATTAAAATATTTTTGGGAGAAGTTGTTCCTTCCCGTTGATAAATTGTTATTTGATTAAATCACCCATGTTGGTTAATTGTTATTAATATGACGAAGATATAAAGTGTTAAATATGAACGGAGTTGAAAATATTTATTCCTGATTTTAATAAACTTCCTATGGAAATCATGCTTAGTGTCACACCTGAATATTATAAATCGACCTTTAGCAAGTGTCTAATTTGACCTCTCGTCACTACCTCTCCGAGGTTAGGCGGGCGACTTACTGAGTACACATTATTTTTGTACTCATGCTACACTTGTTGTGCATTTTATTGCACAGGTACTTTCATAGCAATGTGGAGGATTCAGAGACTTAGGCGAGATGTATCATCCGGAGGCGATCCGCAGCTGACAGAGTCTCCCTCGTATTTTATTTATTTTCATTTTAAATTTCCTTGTCCAATTTGTATTTCGGACAGGCTTTGTGATGATTGTATAAATTCTTAGAAATTTCTCATGTACTCGGGGTTTGGGACATGTTGGGATATATTTGCTAAAGTGTAATATTTAAACTATTATTTTACTTGACATATTTTATTTAGTTAATATGTAATAAAGTGAAAGAAAACTTTTCTTCATAAATGTTAAAACAGGAAAATTATTTCAATTAATTAATGATTGGTTTGCCTGACAATGTTTTCCGATGCCATCAGGACCTTATGGATTTTGGGTCATGACACAACCTCAAACCAAAGAAGAGTTGTTGATGATGATGTAGTGATTCAAGAAGATGAAATTCCAAGAAATGTGGTTCAAGCTAATGAAGAAGTGAGAACTGAGATTGACGAAAATGTGGAGGAGACCGAAAAAGAAGTGAACCCGCCTAGGAATACATGATTGACATACCGGAGTTGGTAGTGTCAAAGGCCATGGAACCAATACCAAGGCCTCCTCCTCCATACCCTCAAAGGCTCGCCAAGGAAAATAGTGAGAACCAATTCAATAAGCTTATTGACATGATGAAGAGCTTATCCATTAATGTGCCATTGGTTGAGGCGTTAGAACAAATGTCCGGATATGCAAAGTTCATGAAGGATTTGGTGACAAAGAAAATATCAATGAATTGTGAGACTATCAAGATGACACATCAAGTGAGTTCTATTGTGAACTCAATGGGTCCGAAATTGGAAGATCCCGGCGCTTTCACAATCCCTTGCACTATTGGGAGCGCCGATTTTGCCAAAGCTCTATGTGATTTAGGGGAAAGTATCAACTTGATGCCCTACTTGGTGTTCAAAACTTTAGGAATTGGGCAACCAAGATCCACATCTATGAGGTTGCAAATGGCGGATCGTACTATGAAGAGACCATTGGGTATTATTGATGATGTGTTGGTTCGTGTTGATAAGTTCATCCTTCTGGCAGACTTATGTGATTCTTGATTGCAAAGTGGACTATGAGGTGTCTATTATCTTGGGTAGACCTTTCCTTACTACGTGGAAGGCTCTTGTTGATGCGGAAGCCGGTGAACTCACCTTCCGGGTGGGGCATGAAAAGGTGGTTTTCCATGTGTCCAAATCTATGAGGCAATCGAATTGCAATGAAGTTTGTTCCTTTGTGGACTTAGTGACCAAAATGATTATTGATGATATTAGTTCTGTGATGAATGTTTATGATACCTTGGAATATGTATTGCTTAATCATGATGATGATGAGAATGAAGGCTATGTGGAATGTGTAAATGCATTGCAAGGAATGGGGTCGTACACTTATAAACCACAAAAATTATCCTTAGATCTTGAGAACCGGAAGACTTCTCCAACAAAGCCCTCAATCGAGGAGTCTCCCACTTTGGAGTTAAAGACAGCCACTACATATTAGGTATGAGTTTCTTGGCCCATGTTCTACTTTACCTCATCTTGCTTGACTAACGTGCATGTAGATTCTACTTTGGCAGTTCTCCAAAAGAGGAAGAAAGCTATAGGATGGACATTGGCGGATATTCGGGGTATAAGCCCTGCCTTTTGCATGCACAAGATTATTTTGGACGAGGATTCCAAACCCTCTGTTGAACATCAAAGAAGATTAAATGAAGTAATGCAAGAGGTGGTAAATAAGGAGATCATAAAATGGTTGGATGTTGGGGTTGTTGACCCCATTTTCGATCGCTTGTGGACCTCTCCGGTGCAATGTGTCCCGAAGAAAGGGGCATAACTGTGGTTACAAATGACAAGAACGAGTTGATCCCCACAAGAACGGTCACCGGGTGGAGAGTGTGCATGGACTATAGGAAGCTCAACAAAGTCACTCAGAAATATCATATCCTCTTCCATTTCTTAATCAAATGCTTGATAGGTTGGCCGGATGAGCTTTTTATTAATTCCTCGATGGATATTCCGGCTACTATCAAATTCTTATTGCTCCTGAGGACCAAGAGAATACTACTTTCACTTGTCCCTATGTATTGGCGAAAAATAGACTCGCCATGTGGGTCTATTAAATGGCAGCACGTGTCAGCAAAGTTTGGAGAAAAGTGAAGAATGACATGTAAAGATGACATGTGAAACACCCCCGGGACCGAACATACCGATCATGTTAGCCTCGGAACTGATGATCATAAGATAGCCTGGATCAGGTGCGGGAGAATATCTCATAATTACAAATGAGGAAGGAATCAATTAATCACGGATTATATGGGATTTATCATCATTACTCCATCAGTTACAAATCAATTATGTAACGTACAATAAATGCAATAAATGATTGTAACGGTCAGAACAAGGCAATCAATTGCAAGATTGACTCAACAGGCACGAGATTGACTCAACAGGTACGGGAGTGACTCATCAGCCACGGGATTGACTCATCAGTTATTGAATTAACTCATCAGTTGCAAAATTCCAGCATTTACACAATTGTTACAAATCTTCCAAAAGTAATGGATGGGTTGAGTAAATGCTCATAATGGACCCATTATTCAAGGAGAATGGTTATTTAGATGTATCCCTATAAATAGACATAGTTTTATCACAATTTGGGGATTGAACTTTCTTCTCGATAATTCTGTACATTGTAATTGATATCATCTTGCTCCCAAGCTAGCCATAGTTTGGCCCTTCAAGCTCCGTTTGGCTCAACATCCTGTCAAGGATTATTCAATAAGAATTATTTCTTCTCTGATTTATTTTTATTATATTGTATGTCATTGAATTTACTTTGCACTTCTCTATCACTTTGCATTAACAAAAATTATATCTTTCGGATTGAATCGGTTGCTTGTGGCCCATCACATAAAATTATTGCTTTGACCTTGAAAACTATTTTTTGGCTCAAACAGTTTGGTTCCGTTACCGGGAACTCAAGCAAATTTGCTATTCAACCAAAGATACTAACAATTTTTGTTGATATTTGCTTGTTTTTAGTTTAACCTTCATCATGGCCAAGTTTAAAGTTTAACCTTCATCATGGCCGCAATATTCCAATCAACACAGTTGAGGACAACCAAGCTTGAGATGGCTTTACCATGAGAAAGGAATAATAGCCATGATCTGATATGTAAGCAACAAGCAGAGAAAATATAGAATGTACATCGGCATATTGGTACCACAACTATTAGTACCGAAACTTATTAAAGAATCTACGCCAAACAGTACCGAGACATGAAGTTCAGATACATCAGGTAATTTTAATTTGCACAATTTAGTTCTAACTTGACAGAAACAGATCAAGGAACAAAACAAACGGATAGAACACCTCGGGAATTCCCGACTATCCCACGAGAATGATATGCAACACCGAGTGTTAAATGGAGAAAGGCACGGATGTTCAAACGAAAGTCAAAAATAAGTTCGAGCAAAGAGATACGAAATTTTATTCACGGGCTGAAAAGGATCCGAACCTTTCCGAACAGGTAAGGAATCACCTTGCTAAATTGAAATTTCCACAGGAGAAGAGTGAAGGTCAGGAAAAGCATGGGTAAAACACACACGAGATTGTTTACAACGATACCGCACCTATCAACTGGAAAACAAAGGATAGGTGCGGGATGGATAATTAAAGACTACGAGGAAGAAGGTTCATTAATAAGCCATGGACAATTATACAAATAATTTCCAATATAATTATTGAACCGAAAGAATCAAAAGCCACGAGGTCAAATGCTGAAGACCTAGAAACTATCATTGGCTTCCCAAATAGGAAGGTTTATGCTGGCCGAGACTCGACACCAAGTTTAAAGGTAAGTTGATTAAACTTTTACGTGTTAATGCAAATTGCTTTGCTTGCCACCATTGTAACCATAATAGGTGTACCACCAGAGATAATGGTTCATATGCTCAATATTGACCCGTGGTATAATCCAGTCAAGCAAAACAAGAAACTAGAGCCAAATAATAAAATATAAAGTTACGGAACCTCGAAGGTGGGTTTAGTCCGAAAAGTTGAATCATTCGGACTCGTTGCTAACATCAACCCATCATCACTTTCAAAATTTCGAGGAGAAAGATTATCGCTAGTATATCACATTGTCTCGAATGTCTCGGCAAATGCAATCTTAATTCAAGCAGAGAAAGGTACACAACCTCTTATCTATTATAGAATGCTCTTAGACATGGAAATTGAATATCTATATTTTGAGAAGTTGGCATTAATTTCTATTGCCCTAAATCTAAGGCTTTATTGTCAATATCATTCAATTCTCGTAGCCACTATATTTTCATTATACAATATTTTGCATAAACGAGAACTGTCAGGAAGGCTAGCTAAATGAGTAGTCAAACTTATGGAATATGATATTATTTATCAGCCACATACGGCCATAAAATCACAAGTCTAGCAAATTTCATGACTAATCTTTGCTTGAGCATATTATCTGAAGCTGAAATCAAAGTACATGTTATTTAGATTTCAAAAAAGTTAGTTTATTACTAACAACAAAGATGAGTATAAAGCATATGATACATGCTTGAATTATCTGGGGACTCAGAGCAAAAGTATTTATTTGACGATTGATCAAATCCAAGAAAACTATGCAGCCCAAGAAAATCAAGTCGGATGTGCTAGTCTCGGATCTACTGCAACTATCACTGACTCCAGAAGAAACTCCGGACTCTTATTGAGAAATATCATTTCCGGATTAAACAATATCAGGATCAAGTCATCCTTTATCTGGGCAATCCCTGATTTATCATCAATTAGAATGAAAATGAGGTTAGCCCGACTAATTTAATTTTGGCATAATAACTTCACTGATTACTTGCACCATGGGACTTTATCCACAGACAAGCACGCTCTCAACAACTCTAAGTGTGTCTCATCCGATAGTGCCTTATTGAAGGAGAATCATATTTGAGAATATTCAAGGCTCCAAAAGCTAAAATGCCACATGGACAAAACAAACAAAATATATGATGCGAAAAATCTACAAAGAAAGCCGTGAAAATTACTCCGGTCATAAGGCAAGATTTCGCATGGTCCTCGACAACATTTTCGAACCTTCGTAGTTCCCGGCTAGAGTAAAAAACAAAGAAAGAGCTCTGGTACCGTCTCTATGTTGTAACTGGACCATTTGAAAGTCCATCAACAATGGAACTGGCTATCCTATCAGAGATTATTAAACTGGGGACTGTCAAATTATGATTCTAGTGTTTGAGTTCTCATACCTCAAAACTCAAACACTAGGGAGATCACTTATACTTAAAGATTAGTCAATCCGACTTGACATTTTAAGAAGTGATTCAAACAATCGATTACTTTGGGAGATAAATTTCTAAGAGTATTCTGACATTATTTACCCCAATGTCAACTCAGTCAGTTGTATTTCTCATATCAAGCATAAAACACTTCAAACAGTGTTGAATGAGATCTTCAAAAATACATATACTACTCTTACACAAAAAGGATCAAGAACTCCATGTCGAGTCAAGAATCCCACGACAACAAACGAGACTTTTATGTTCAAGTCAACATAAATGAATGCAACTATGCCATCAGAATAAAGTTCACTCTGAAAAAACACATGGCTTATATTCGGTCCAGCAACGACCATTCAAGTTTAAAAGCCTTTCTTAATGGCTAATTATATTATGACTCGGATCGATTATCCCGAACATCTCAAATATTATTTCGGACATATGTCCCTCTCTACTTGGAAGTATGTTCATATACTCCAATTTGGATTCAAAATCAAATCAGATTTAATGTCTCTTCAAGACAAATTTACTAAGATCTATATTGATTTGGGATCAGTATTGTATTGGTAAAAAAGAATTTCACACATAAGCCAGCTTTTGACAACTCATCCAGTTACGTGGACACAGGAGAAAGCGCCAGCTGGATGTGATTCTTTGAAGAGGTACGGAACAAAGAGGCACGATTCAATAAACCCTCGAGCTTATCAGTCACGGGAAACTCAACCTGATCAAAACATGGAAGAGGCACGGTCAGAATGAATCTAGACAAAGCTACGGGCAGATTCAAGAACCCATAATTGATTACTCGAACGTTATATAACTGTACCCCAATTACCATTTGTATTGGTAAAAGAGAGTTTCACACGTAAGCCAACTTTTGACAACTCAGCCAGTCACGTGGACATAGGAAAATGCAACAGCTGGATGTGATTCTTTTGAAGAGGTACGGAACAAAGAAGCACGATTCAGTAAACCCTCGAGCTTATCAGCCACGGGAAACTCAACCTGATCAAAACAGGGGAGAGGCACGGTCAGAATGAATCTAGACAAAGCTACGGAAAGATTCAAAGACCCACAATTGATTACTCGAACATTATGTAACCGTACCCCAATTATCGTTATCCTTTGTAACGCCTCATTAATGTTATAACTAGTCATTAATGAGCAACCATAGCAAGAGTTGTACGTTATAGGAATCTCCTATATAAGGAAGGGGAATACAGCTTGTAAAGGCGTCTGATTGAATATAATTGACTTCGCATTTCTATATGTCTGCAATATTGTTTGTTATTCATTTTTCTCTATTTCCTTGATTATTAGTAACCTGTGTTCATTCTAAAATTAGCTTTAGTCAAAGGGTATAATTCTTTGGTTAAACAAATTGGTTCTATTACCGGGAATCTGATAATCTTTGTTTGCTTTTCAAGTGATATCCTCTGAATTATGTCAAACTCCAACGACAACAACCAGCAAAGGAGTGGAACCCCAGTTCCATCGCCTTCAGGAACCCCACATGATTCAAGGGAACAATCCCCAGAAAGATCCTATAACAACAATGCTAATAATGATCAAACTGTGGAACAAGATCATGTAAAGCAAATGATTGCAGAGTATGTGAGCCAAGCTTTGCAAGAATTTGCGAGAGGATTACCGGCACCGCCGACACCACCCCCCATTAATACCATCACCATGGAAAATCCTCAATCTGGGTTGGAAAACTCAGGAAGAAGAGATACTCCTAATGAATCTCTCGAAACGAGACCAGGTATATCTAATAACTCAGAATTACAAAATTTACTGCTAACCATGCAGAAACAGATGAAGGAGCAGAACGATCGCATCGAACAAATTCCTGGAGTACCACCTATCATCAAAGGCATTGATGTTGATAGATATTCTCAACAACCTTGGAAGCCAAGTGCGGCACCCTTGCCTATACCCAAGAAGTTTAAAATGCCTGACGTTCCCAAATATGATGGAATAACTGACCCACGTGACCATATGACTTCTTTCACAACTAGGGTAAAAGGCAACGACTTAACAAAACAAGAGATTGAATCAGTCCTTGTCAAAAAATTTGGGGAAACACTTACCAAAGGGGCTCTAACCTAGTATCCTCTTCTCCCTGAAAATTCTATTGACTCTTTTGCTGAGCTTGCAGATTTTTTTATAAAAGCACAATCTAGTGCACAAAAATTTGAGAAGAGAATGGAAGGCATATTCAAAATAAAACAAGGAGACACGGAACTACTCCGTGAGTTTGTAGATAGGTTTCAACGAGAAAGAATGCAGTTACCAAGGGTGCCTGATAATTGGGCGGCCATGGAATTTGCAAGCAACCTAAACGATAAAAGCTCAGAAGCCACGAGACGACTTAAGGAAAGTCTAAGAGAATTCCCCGCTACAACATGGAACGATGTATATAACAGGTACAGTACTAAACTCAGAATAGAAGAAGATATCATTGCTCGTTCGAGAGATGAAGATCATTCCAGATCCATACGTCCTGAATCAGATAGAAAATCAGGTAAAAATAGGTATGATCCTTACTTAGGACTCTCGGGACGTGATATTCGTCCCAGGTTGGAAAACACTAGGTCGGACTATAGACCACAAGGAAGAGACGTAGTCTCATCCTCGTCTAGATCCAGAAAAGATCGAGATGAATGACCTAGAGGTAATACTCAAATTGGGGATCATACCTTTAATGTAAGTACTACTGAACTTGTCTCAATATTGAGGAACATGGGAGACAAGGTTAAGTGGCCCAAAGCGATGCGGTCAAATCCAAGTAGAAGGAACCCAGATCACTGGTGTGAATTCCACAACGATCATGGGCACAAAACTACGGATTGCAGATTTTACAAGGTGAAGTAGAAAATTTATTGAAACAGGGCTATTAAATAGAATTGTTTAGTTATAAAGGTAAACATGCATATATGAGGAACATGCAGGAGCCCCTAAAGCCTCCTTCTCCAAAACGAACCATCAACGTGATACACGGAGGTGAAGAAGTAAACGGAGTGATCTGCAAACCAACCACAAACTTCACAATTACACATGGAAAACGGGATCCTGAAAATATGGAAGAAGACAATATAACCTTCGATGATGCAGATATCGGCGGATTAATGCTTCCGCACAATGATGATCTGGTAATATCTTTACTTATTCATGACACTTACGTAAAAGGAGTGTTGATTGATCCAGGCAGTTCAGTCAATATCATTTTGCTAAGAGACATGGAAGAAATACTACTGGGGAATCAAGTAATCCCAAGGGCATGAGCCATATCAGGGTTTGATAACTTTACGGTTATAACAAAAGGAGAAATTGAGCTTAGAACTTATGCTGAGTGGGTGATCAAAAGTACCAGGTCCCAAGTCATCGATATTGATGTGGCTTATAACGTGATCGTGGGAAGGCCATGGATCCACGACATGAAAGAAATATCCTCTACGTTGCATCAGGTAATTAAACTCCCCTCTGAATGGGGGATTCAGCAAATCAAAGGCGATCAGCAGACCGCAAGAAATATAAACTCTATGGTACACTACAACAATAAAATAGAGGTGGAAGAATTACGAGATAAAGGAATCTCCCAAGCAGGTAATGCCGACCAAACATGCATGGAAGAAATTACTACCCAAATAGGTACGGAAGGTATTATTGTTGAAACAGGTATAAAAGAAAATACTTACGAGAAGGAGAATCAAGTTACCACAGCAGGTGTACTATACCACACAAATGCAGATTCCAGACCGGACGTCATTCATGAACCGGAGGAATATGAGCACATCAAAACAACTACGGAGGAGCTCGAAGTTGTTCCGTTATTTGTACAAAAGTCTGAGCAGAAAGTGTATATAGGCACAAGGCTAGGCTCCGCTCGAAGAGGTAAGTTAATTGGTTATTTAAAGGCTAATGCAGACTGCTTTGCGTGGTTCCACTCAGATATGAGAGGCATCCTACCAGAAGTGATGACTCATAAACTAAATGAAGATCTATCCTTCGTACCTGTTAAGCAGAAGAAAAGAAAGCAAGGACCATTCAAGAACCAAGTGATCGACGAAGAGGTACAAAAACTTTTGAAGATTGGTTTGATACGAGAGGTAACGTACCCTAACTGGATAGCAAACACCGTGGTAGTACCTAAAATAATGGCAAGTGGAGAGTATGCGTAGATTATACTGACTTAAATAAAGCATGCCCCAAAGATTCATTCTCATTGCCACATATAGATCAGATGATTGATGCCACAACAGGTCATGAATTATTGAGCTTCTTAGATGCATATTCTGGTTATAATCAGATTAAAATGAATCCCTCAGATGAGGAAAAAACATCCTTCATTACAAACAGGGGGACTTATTGTTATAAAGTTATGCCTTTTGGCTTGAAAAATATTGGAGCCACCTATCAAAGGTTAGTGACTAATGTTCCAAGAACATCTTGGAAAGACGATGGAAGTCTATATTGATGATATGTTGGTAAAATAAACACAAGCACGAAACCATTTCATGCATCTCTCTACTGCTTTTGATATTTTACGCAGGTATAATATGAAGCTAAATCCAGAAAAATGCGTTTTTGGAGTGCAGTCAGGTAAATTTTTGGGTTTCCTTGTATCTAACAGAGGAATAGAGGTAAATCCCGCTAAAATTAAAGCTATAGAGGAAATACCTAATATTTTAGCAAATAAAAAGGAAGTTCAAAGACTAACAGGGAGAATAGCAGCTTTAGGAAGGTTTATTTCTAAGTCTTCCGAAAAAAGTTTTAAATTCTTCTCAGTTCTCAAAAAGCATAATCAATTCGAATGGACTGAAGAATGTCAGCAAGCCATCAAGAATCTGAAGATTTATCTATCGAAACCACCACTGCTTTCAAAGCTAAAAGAAGGGGAATGGTTGTACATCTACCTGGCTGTCACAGAAATTGTTGTAAGTGCAGTATTGGTAAGAGAAGAAAAAGGTAAACAATCACCTATCTATTATGTAAGTAAAACTTTGCTAGATGCTGAGACTAGATATCCACATCTGGAAAAGTTGGCCTTAGCTTTAATAATGACATCTAGAAAATTATGACCCTATTTTCAATACCACCCAATCACCGTTGTGACCTCATATCCTTTAAGAAACATTCTGCATAAACAAGAATTGTCAGGAGGATTAGCCAAGTGGGGCATAGAATTAAGTGAGCATGAAATAATCTATCAGCCTAGGACTGCAATTAAGTCTCAAATACTAGCTGATTTTGTTGCTGACTTTAGTAATAGCATTGTATCTGAAGTAGAAAAAGAGTTACAACTCTTTAACGGTGTTAATCCAGGACTATGGACCTTGTTCACCGATGGTTCTTCAAATATAAAAGGTGCCGGCTTAGGCATAGTCTTAATATCACCCACGGGTGAAAAGACACGGCAATCTATCAAGTGTTATCCTATAACTAACAATGAAGGAGTGTACGAAGCTATTATTGCAGGGCTTGAACTCGCACGGGAGCTCTCAATCGAGCAAATTGTGATCAACAGCGACTCCCAACTGGTAGTAAATCAGATACAGGGGACTTACATCACTCAAGAGACTAGAATGCAACAGTATCTTGAAAAAACACGAGAGCTCGTCAGAGATTTCAAAACATGGAAGGTAATGCAAATACCTAGAGAGGAAAATGCAAAAGCAGATGAATTAGCTAACCTCGCAGTAGTCACGGAAGTAAACAACAAAGACAATGCAATTGTCGTCCAACTATTTCATTCAATAATAGACCAGGACAGGAATGAGGTAACCTTCAACAACTTAACCTGGGACTGGAGAAACGAAATTCTTAATTTTTTGTAGAATGGCACCGTACCTGAAGACAGGAATGCAGCTCAAGCACTTCGCCGCAAAGCTGCACAGTACTGCCTTATTCGCAGCTCGCTTTATCGCAAGATGTTCGGAGGACCCCTAGATAAATGCCTCGGACCTAATCAAATGGAATTTGTGATGAAAGAAGTCCACGGAGGACACTGTGGAAATCACTCAGGGGCGAGATCCTTAGTGAAAACCCTAATCAGAGCTGGATACTATTGGCCTAAGATGGAAGAAGAAGCCAAGAAGTTCGTATCCAAATGTGACATGTGTCAAAGGTTTGCCAATAACATGCATCGACCAGTGGAATTATTTCATCCAATAATATCCCCATGGCCTTTCATGAAATGGGGTATGGACATAGTGGGTCATCTTCCCACAACTAAAGGACATGTATGATTTTTACTCGTGCTAACTGGTTATTTTATAAAATGGTTAGAGGCAGAGGCATTCAAACAAGTGCGAGAAAAGGAAGTTAAAAGCTTCTTATGGTGAAACATAATATGCCGCTTTAGAATACCAAAGGAAATCGTGTGCGATAATGGCCCACATTTCATAGGCTCGCAAATCACAGAATTCTTCGAAATTTGGCAAATCAAGTGGATCACTTCAACGTCGTACCACCCCGTGGCTAATGGTCAAGATGAGTCAATGAATAAGGTCATCATCAACAATCTAAAGAAGCGGCTGGATAAAGCCAAAGGAAATTGGCCTGATGAGTTACCAGCGGTACTATGGGCATACAGAACAACTTCAAAAATAGCCACGGGATAAACTCCGTTCACACTTGTTTATGGCTCAGAAGCCTTAATACCTGTGGATATTGGCGAACCAAGCATAAGGTTCTCAACATCCATGGAAGGAGAAAATGACGACGAATTGAGGACCAACCTGGACCTGCTCGAACCACGGAGAGAAGCAGCATTGATACGGATGGCAGCTCAAAAACAAATCATAAAGCGTTATTACAACCATAAAGCTCATCTCAGGTACTTCAAGATTGGGGACTTCGTCCTCAAAAAAGTCTTTCAATCAACGAAAGAAGCAGGTGCAGGAAAGCTAAATCCAAACTGGGAAGGACCTTATAAAATCTGAGGCATAGCTGGGAAAGGCGCTTATGAATTGGAAACTATGGAATGCATAGTTCTACCAACAAGCTGGAACGCCATCCACCTAAAGAAGTATTACTTCTAAAGGAAAAGAATAGCCCGTCAGGTATCACACTTTCGATTTTATTCTTAACATTTAAAAATTTTACTAACTTTTTTAGATGATAGGCATAAAGCTAACCCATCACCAGATGATGATATTAGACCTGCAAAGACGCGAGGAAATAACACAATTCCCGGTCTAGGGTTACACTTTCTGATGGACGTTTTAAAAGGGTTAAGCAGTCATCATCTAAAAAACTATATACCTTCGAGTCCGGAATGTTTTTCCTTTTCAGGAAAAGGACCACAAGGAAGGAATAATCAAGTGCTCGAGATTTCATTCTTCAAAGCTCAAACACTTGGGGGACTATACAGTATGGAAGGCTAAGACGAAGCAAAGAAGACTATCAGAAAGTCAAAAGCTCGAGCTTGCAGACCCATCTACCCAACGAGACAAGTGACATGAGCAGAATCGAAAGAAATCAAAAGAGCCATCCAAATGCAATGCCTAATGCAAAAAGCATAAACCTTCGAACATGTTCAGGTTGAAAGGCAAAATATTAGTCAGGAGGAAGAAATGTACATCTTTATACTTATTCAAAGTTGTTGTAACAAAAACAGTTAGGGGTAAAAAAAAATCATCAATGTACTCATTCAAAAAACTGTTCTCAAATAAAATAGTTATGGATGAAAGATATAAATCCTTTTATTTGTTCAAGAAACTGTTATCAAATAAAAACAGTTACGAATAAGAAAACATTTCCCTCGTACTTATTAGAAAACTGTTTCCAAAACAGTTGCGGGTAAAAACCCCAATCTTTATAAAAACTGTTACTAGTAAAAAACAGTTGTTTCCTTGTATTAATATCGAAAAACTGTTACCTATGAAAAACAGTTACGAAATACAAGAGTATATCAAATCTGTTAAACAAAAACAGTTGCAAACATGAGTTTTAGACGATAACCAAACACATGTAAAATGTCATGGAAGTTCAAACAAAAAACTTTCCTTGGAAACATTCTTAAACATGTGTAAAATTCCTATCACTCTATTGCATTATCATGAAGCTGAGACGTCTTCTTCATGTCAATTATAAAGGGCCCTTTTCCATAAACTATGCCTATTACAAAAAGGCACACATTTAATATGACATCGTGCCTATTACAAAAAGGTACGAGTAGTCTAAAGCATTCCACATGCAAAACTCGGAGGTAAAACTAAAACCTCAAAAAATGAAGCATGCAAAAGACATAAAAAGTGAAACAGAAACTCAAGGAAATCCAAATTTACCCCTGATGGGACTGGGGGTAACCACCAATTGATACAAAGAAAAAAAGAAGGGGGATGAAACAACTAAATTTCTTCAAGAGAGGGGTAGACTTCACTGGCAGAAGGAGCGGGAGAAACTAGGGATGAAGAGGCATGAGCGGCTGGAATCTCACCATCTGGTGAAGAGAGGTTATGACCTTGTTGAGGCTTCTCCATGGTTTCTTTAGTTTTAGCTATTCCAGCACTAAGGTCAAAACCCTATTGACTCATTTTCATCAATGTGTCAAGGCGAGAATTCATGTACGCCTAGCTCACATCGACAACAGCCACCTATTCAAGATCTTCATAATCCTTTTCCCATACATGAAGCTCAGCTCTCAATCCGTCCTTCTCCGCTTCCGCAGCTTCATGGGTGGCCCTTAACGGTACAATCGACTCCTCTAAAGTTTGAGCTTTGTCTAAAGCCTTACGAAGGTATTCTTGAGTACGAGTGAGTGGTTGCACGAGCTCGCCTGAGTATTCCTCCTTCTGCCCCAACAAGTTTTTCAAGTCTCTAATCTCCTCTGAGGCACGGGACAGCTGCTCAATGAATGAAGACTCCAGAACACTCCTGTCTTTATCATCTTGACTGGAAGAATCCTTCTCTACTGCCGGTTCTGCTGCCATGAATCTCATCTGCCACTTCAAGGTACTCATTTCCTCTTCTAAAGCATCCATGTCAATCCTTAGGCTGTTATATTGTGATTTCCAATTATCAACATCGGCCTGCAACTCTTTTGTCTCCTGGTCCGTGTTTTAAATCCTCTTCATAAGCTCCATGCCTATAAGTTTAATCTACAAGAAATAAACCAGTCAAAAATGGTAAATTTCATATACGAAAATCAAAGAGGATAACTTGCATCATACCTTCAAAGAAGTATGCACGACCTCATTGGCCTATGTAAGAGCACCGTGGCTGGCTAGCTTTGCTTTCTTAGAAGGACCTATCAAAGGCTTGAGCCACACTTCAGGCTTACCCGTTTTCTTGAAAAGATTCCCCTTAGCTGGAACCTCTATTACCACCTGCCGCATCTCTCTGCTGGAAGACCCTACTTCCCTAACGGAAGGCATGGAAGCAGGCAGAGATGGAACAACAACAGGCACGGAGGGTTGAGGAGTTGGAGAAGCCACGGGCAAAGCAGCACACACGGAGGGTTGAAGAGTCGAGGAAGTTACGGGCAAAGAAGCAGCAGAATCCAAAATAGCCAAAGGAACAGATGAGACAACTTCTCTCGAAGTAGGAAAGACAGCAGCCAAAGGGACATCGTTAGGAGAAAGATCAACACCCTCATGAATAGGGGAATGTGAAACATCATCAAGGACAGAGGCCTCAATCACAGACACGAAAGTCAAGGTTAAGGGTGTAAGTTCATCATTTGAAACCACCCTCCTTCTCCGTGGCCTGTGCACTAAAGCACCTTCTTCTTCTTCTACGGAATGAGACTCACCAATATTCCTCTTCGAGGAAGATGAACCACCAATAATTTCTTGGGCCTGAGCCAAAGACATCTTCGGGATAGATGAAGCAGACACCCCACAAGCGGAGAACTCTATTAAAAGGAAAAAAAGTTAAACGACAAAGAAAGAGGAGACTCGAGTAAGGAAAGAAGAAAGAACAAGAGCTTCACTTACCGTGGGTCTTTACATGCCAACCATACCTCCCAGTGAGGTACTTCCAAGATCTCTCTTCTAAAGGAGCAATGGAAAACAATTTTTCTACCCAATCACGAATACCGGAGACATTCTCAACAGTATTCATGATTGCTGAGAGAAGAAGAAACAGATACGGTGTTAATAAGACATCTCAAGTCAAAACGAGAAAAAGTAAATAAATGTGAGCTAAAGCATACTCACGTGCGTGATTCCACTTCTCAGGGAAGGGAAGATTTGCTTCACCCACTAAACCAACAGTGGGTACAGCAACATACCGGAGGTACCAACACATATCCTTATCATCTCCAGGGTTACCAGCACTCTTTTGCATCTAGTAGTCAGAGTAAAAAACCATTCACGAAATAAGGTAGGAGAGTAGAGATGAATAATATGGTTGAAAGTAAAAGGAACCGAGGCTAAAGAAGCCAAACTCCTAAGACATGCAACAACTCGCCACACAAGCGGACCAACTTGTCCTAAGCAGATATTGAAAAAACAGAAGAACTCAATTATGACTGGGTCAATAGGGGGTCTAAACCCTAGAGTGAAAGGGTACATATAAACAAAAGAATATCCCATCTTGTAAGACGTTACTCTTTGGTTACTATTCGGAATATAGACAGGGAAGTCAGACCTCCAAAAGCACTCACTACGAACAAGGGAAATCTGACCCTCAGTTATAAGGGTTGAATATCTTTCGACACTTTCAAGAGAAGAAGATTGGTCTACAAGAACTTGACTACCCCTAGCAAACACAAACTCAGCAGGGACAATTTTATCGACTCCAAGTTCATGAAGGCGTTCACCTCTACCTCTAGACAAAGACCGAGAAACCCTAAACCTTGGAGAAACTAGAGATCTAGTGGAAGGAGAAGGAACTATCTGAGAAGAAGAGGAGCCCCTCGAAGGAGTTGATCCTAGACTTCTAAGTCTACCACCCCTCCGACTCCTAGTCGGAGCAGAAGATGG
>ML368806.1:48977-79510 GCA_005239525.1 Nicotiana knightiana | reverse complement strand
TAATAATAATAATAATAATAATAATAATAATAATAATAATAATAATAATAATAATAACAATAATAATAGTAATAATAATAATAATGACAAGTCATAATTGAATATGTCACTTCGGGACTAGCACGGCCGCAAAAAGCCCTAAAAGGTGCCGAGTAAATGTAGAACCAGTCCGAAAAGGACACGTGGTATGAGCATTAAATAGAAGTGACAAACGACGCCTATGGTGCAAAGAAGGATACAATGATTCGAGGAAAAGCGGCGGTAAAATATTCCCGCCAATAATGAATATCCGCTTACCAAATATTAATCGCTAAATATATGGTAAGTGGGGGACTATCTGTATTGGTAAAAAAGAGTTTCACACGTAAGCCAGCTTTTGACAACTCAGCCAGTCACGTGAACACAGGAAAACGCGACAGCTGGATGTGATTCTTTGAAGAGGTACGGAACAAAGAGCCACGATTCAGTAAACCCTCGAGCTTATCAGCCACGGGAAACTCAACCTGATCAAAACAGGGGAGAGGCACGGTCAGAATGAATCTAGACAAAGTTATGGGCGGATTCAAAGACCCATAATTGATTACTCGAACGCTATGTAACCGTACCCCAATTACCGTTATCCTTTATAACGCCTCATTAATGTCATAATTAGTCATTAATGAGCAACCATAGCAAGAGTTGTACGTTATAAGAATCTCTTATATAAGGGAGGGGAATACATCTTGTAAAGGCATCTGATTCTCAAATATAATTGACTTCGATTTTCTATATTTCGGCAATATTGTCTGTTATTCATTTTTCTCTATTTCCTTGATTATCAGTAACCCGTGTTCATCTTAAAAATAGCTTTAGTCAAAGGGTCTAGTTCTTTGGTTAAACACATTCATCATGCTTAATTTGCAAATACCATATCTTAATTTTGCAAAAATGGCAAAAACCTAAAATCACTGCCATATGATTTCAAATTATATTGTGTGGTTGCACACAAAATTGTGCGGCCACACACAAAATTTTGCGGTCCGCATATCTTAAAATTAGGGGAAAAAAGTTGCATGAAAAGTGCAGACCGCACTCAAAATTGTGTTGTCCGCAGAAATATTGTGCGGCCACAAAAACATGTGTGCAACCGCACTTTGGAACTTCAGAGAACCAGTGTTCTCAACTTGGAATTGTGTGGCCGCACTTCAAGATGTGCGACCGCACTTCAAAATTGTGCGGTCCGCACATGACAGTCTGCGGCCGCACTCAAAATTGTGTGGTCCGCATTGTCTCTTCTGTAGAATGTCTTCCTGCAACTGTTTACATGATTTTGAACTCCAAACTGACTTAGATGACTTGTATTGCATACAATGGTTCGTTCGCGAGGTAGAGGCGATACATCTAAAGGGAGAGGTGAACCCTCCCGAGGTCGAGGAAAGGGCACTCACCCACTGGGAGTGCAATCAAAATCCATCGCAAAAAAGCCGACTACTCAGAGACCCAGGGCCACAGAGCCCTTAGAATCTAGTTCATATGCCCCGTCTAGGGAAGCCTCAGAGGGTCACTCAATGGAGGTACAGCCTGAGGCCCAGTCCCAACCACCACAAACTACTGGGAGATATCAATTGCGCAACAAACCCCCCACTACAACAAGTTCTTCTGAGGGTTCCGATGCCGGTAGCCAGGGTTCAAAGCCCTCCTCGACAAGTACTCCTCCTGCACCAGTTGCAGTTGATGATGATGATGTCCCTGATGATGGTTGAGGAGGTGAGGTTGAAGAATAAGGAAGCATGGGAGGATAGATTTTTGAGTTTGACGACTTTCACAAGGTTCAAAGAGTAGTGGACCCAGATATCGTTCACACATGAGCGACAGTTCTTAATGAAGGATTTGGATAAATTCAATCCAAATGTCCTTAGAAAGTTCAGGGAGCGAAAGGGGTGGATGTGTTTTACCCAAATTATCATCGATGCAAATGAACACTTGGTACGGGAGTTTTATGCCAATGTAGCTCACATAAAGTAGGGTACCAAAATAACAAAGGTGAGAAATTTGAAAGTCAGATTCGACCCAAACACTCTGAACACTTACCTGGGCTTTGAGGAGGTAGAGGCAGTCCAGTACCTGGAGAAGCTTGCTATGGGTAATGCAGCTCGCCCTTGACTAGCTGAGATTTTGGCTTCTCGAGGACCATCACCACCGTGGATCACAACAGGGGTTCCTATTCTCCGGGCCACCCTAAATTTTAAAGCAAAAGTGTGGAAAACCTTTGTGTGTACTGTATTGACCCAAGCAGGAATAAGAACAATCTCCCACTCCCCTGAGTAGTTTTGGTGGCATATATTATGGTCGGGTACCCAATCAATATGGGTGACATCTTGTCGGCCAACATGACAATAGTTGTCCAAAAAGGTGAAAGCTCATACCCATATCCCAACACCCTCACAGAATATTTCAACAATGCAAAGGTGGAGCCAAGGACATTTTATACAAAAATGAGGGCCAAGAAGCCCCTCTCATGGTACTCCCTGCAAGGTGCGGACAACCCAAAGTTCAAGGGTAAGGTCAATACCACTATTAGTCATTCTGACGAGCCATCGGTGGTGGGTACAGAGTCTGCTGCTGAGCCATCTATAAATCCCATGCCTTCCACAGCAACTGGGCCTTCCACTAGGACAGCTGACATGCCACCGCCATCATCTTCTAGACCATCATCTTCAGTACCAGTTCCAGACTCATCTACTTATCCACTCACTGCGCTGCGCTCTCCCAGACATTGGCGAGTCTCAACAACTGGATCCAGACAGCCACTTCTAAGCTGTCTGACATATCCAGTGATGTTGCAACATAGTCTTCCACCCCAATAGTATCACAGGTCCCTCCGTCAGTTGAGGAAACATTGAAGAAGATTATGGAGAACCAGAAGACCATTATGGATACATTGGTGGATCATGGGGGATCTATTGAGGAGTTGGGAAAGCAGGTGAAGAAGATGAGGAACTCCCAGGATTCAAAGAAATCAGTGGAGAGATTGAGAAAGGAGGTGACCAAGATTGCAGCAGTAGGTGATTTGCCATCTGACCTACTAATGGAAACAGATCCATCAGTACCAGTAGACCCAGCAGCACCATCAGCAGAGGCACCAACTGGACAGTCTGACGAGCCAGATCTTGTTGCCTGCACTGTTGAGGAGATGCTTCAGATGTTAGCCAACCCTATTGTTCCCCAGCCGGATGATGATGAGATCTAGTTGGAGGAGCCCGATGGTGGTGATGTTGTCATTCACCCTGAGACCGCATAGGGAGTTTTCTGTACTCTCTACCCTCCTGTATTTTGATTTTGCTAAGCATTGAGGATAGTGCTTATTTTTATTCAGAGGGTGGTCTATTTTGGTTTGTGATGACATTTGATGATATTGGCCTATAATAACTTTAATACTCATTTGCTTTTATCTTTATTTTCTCTTTCATTATGTATATATTCCTCCCTCTTTTGATGTATATATTTTATTCCCCTCGGTTTGTATATTCATTTGTCTTACTTTCTGTAGTTTATTTCATAGCTTCTTCATTTTGTTTTCTTAATAATATAGCTTCTTATTTACTTTAATAGATTTTTTTGATTTGTTAGATTCTTTTTATATTTAAAGTGAACAATAAGCCTTTGGTTTTCTTAATGCCACAGTTCTTTCCAAAGGTGGGTTTTGTGTGAACCGGGTGGCTCTTCCCAACGATGGATGGCGTGACAACCTTCTTAAGAGATCAAGTTCGTTTTTGATATTTAGGTAGAAACAGTAGTATTAATGAATAAATAAGGGTCAAGCATGCTTCACTTGGTACCAACACACTTAACTATACGCTTATGGTTAAAAACAAGTTTTTGGAAAGAAATAGCTCTAGTTAGTGACCTTGTGACTCTTGTATTGACTTGGGCAATCATCGGGTGGTTTAGTTCAACCATTAGAGATTTTCAATATTGAATGCAGTTGTTATGAGCTCTCGACTCTAATCTCTTTAACAATCCATTTGTGTGATAGGTAAGGTATTTTGTTGCAAGTCCAAGTACCGTGTGAATGGTCTAGAACCTGTCCCAAATGTGTTTCTAGGCGAAATTCTAAGTTAGCTTGGCTTGAGAAGTGATTGTAGGCTCTCCTTGGCCCATTTTGAAACCTTCCATGGCCCACCAATGATTTCATCCTTAGTCAACCCTTTTGAGCCTAAAGCCTCTTTTATTCGATAACCACGTTACAAGCCTTTACCCGTTTTATAATGACCCTCTCTTGGCACCCGAGCTTTCTTTAGCACTCATGTGAAACAAATGGCGAAAACATAAGTTTGGAGGAGAGACTAGGACATTGAAGATGGTATCAAGGCACAAAAAGAGAAAAAAAATGAAAAAGGGGAAAGGCAAAGAAAAAGAAAGAAAGAACTAAAGAAAAACACAAAAAGAAAGTGAATAATGTGAAAAGGTTGAAAATATTCAAAAGAAAGCAAAAGTGCAAAGCATGGAGAAAACAAAGAAAGAGAGTATGAATAGCATGACCAAGAAAGATTGATGTCAAGTCTCTCTATTTCCCCTAAGAAAAAAGAAAATGACTCAAAGAGTCGGAAAAGTATGAGCCAAAAAGAAAAAATGGAGTGCTAAAGGAAAGATGAACTAGTTCCATTCCAATATTTCCCTCCTTAGTCCAAAAGCCTTCATTACATGCCGAAAAAGACCTACGTGATTTTAAGCCGAGTAAGCTTACATTAGTGGGGATCTAAATGAGGGGCAAGCATATGGTACTTAGAGTCGGGCTTGTGACATTCTTTTGAGAGTGATAAGCGAACCTTTCTCAAGTCATTAAATTAGGCGCTACATTTGTGAGTGAGATGAGCTTCCGGAGAGTATAGGAGGAGGATTTTGGGATCCACAGTGACCTTCATGAAAGTGCAAACTTCCTTGATGAATAAAGTCAACTCTTGATTCTCAAGCGTCACATGAGAGCTATTTGTACTTTAACATTCAAATCATAGGCTTGTTGATGATTCATGAGTGTGTGGGTAATTGTTGGTCCCAATTGATGTGTGTTTGATTCAACTTAGGCCAGTTGAAATAGCTCTTTTCTAGTAGAGGTGGGAATTACCTTAATTGCTTGAGGACATGCAAAAGCTTAAGTTTGGGAGAGTTGATAAGTAGTGATCTTGACCATTTATTAGCACTCTTTTACTTTCTTTTTAGCTCAAAAATGCTTAAAAGTATTCCCGAAAACTAATGAAATGTGCTTTCTTGCAGGAATATATGGAAATGAGCAAAAGAGATGAAAATCAACTCAAGAATGAGACCGCACGATATTGTGTGCGGTCGCAGACTATGAAGAGCCACTGTCAAAATTCCCTCACAAAGTGCGGACCACACAATTATTGTGCGGCCGCATAAGACAAGGTTCAGAGAGATGGTGTTTTGGGGGCCTGAGGAAGTGCGGACCGCACTGTTACTGTGCGGCCGCAGAATTCTAAAATGCGGCCGCACTCGTAAATGTGCGGTCCATAGAAATTGCCCATGTCCAGCTCAAGTCCAAGAGTGCAGCCGCACTCATAAATGTGCAGTCCACAAAATCAGAAGAAGTGCGGCCGCACCCCAAAATTATGCGACCGTAGAAGGCCATCCTGTTAAGTCAATTTCAAAGTGCGAACCGCACACAGAATTGTACGGCCGCACAACCTGCACTGGGGCAATTTTGTATAATTGTAGTAGGGTATAAATAGATCTTTTTGTCAATTTTAGGTTAATTTTTGAGCAGCTGATAGTAGATAGCCATCTTTTCTTACTGTTTGGGTTACTTTGTAATAGTTACATTTTAACATTAGATTTTCTTCTTGTAATCATCTATTATGATTTTAATCTTAGTTTCTTCAATCTTATCCATGAGTAGCTAATTTCTTAGCTAGGGTTGTGACCAAACCCTAGTGTGGTGCCTAATGGGTGTTTAATTTAGGGCTTGTTTATGATTGGGTAAGTGATATTTAGCCTAGTTCTTGCTTGAATTTAAGAATTAATGGTTGCAAATATTGATTCATGCCTAATTGAACTAGTCTCTACTTGAGAAAGAGAGACTAAGTCTAGGAAAACTTAGCTAACAAGAAATTGGGATAAACTGAAGAAATTGATAGCCCCAATTAAAGGGTCAAATCTAGAGATAGTAAGACCCGACTTGAGCAACTATCACTAGTTTTGTGAAGTACCCATTCGAACTTGAGAAAGCCAAATTGGAAAAATCACTCAAACTACCGAAAGGTATAGAGTGGGTAATTGCGTGTGATTGCTATATTACATCCCGTTCAATCAATTTTCCCTAAAGTCCACAATCCATTAGGTAACCACCTAGGTAGAAGTCACGACCCTAGATCTTTTATAAACTTGAAAAACAACAATACAAAAATATCGTCCTTAGCTTTTCATTTACTAAATAGCTTAAAAATTAGAAGCAGAAAGAAATTACCAAATATGGGGAAGTTCATTTTGGGCATGTCAGACACTTAGTCGAGATACATACCTAATCCCATATAAGCTCTCTGTGGAATTGACACCGACTCACGTTGGGTATTATAATTGCATCGACCGCTTCATAATCCCAATTAGTGGTGTGAATTTTGGCGACATCAGCAACCCACACATATATATAGCCTTCCTTGTCAAGCCGCAAAAAACCTCGTGCATCACAATAACAACCGCATGGAAAAAACCTCGTGCATCAAAACAACAAGTACCACAACAACAATGACAATAATATAGGAGTGCGACAAATAAATCAATTCAGAAGTTCCAGAACTCAAAGAAACGGAAGAACTAGTTCACAAGGAATAGTCATATTAGAGAATGCTAGTCATAATAAGAACAGATCAACAAGGAAGGAAATAATATGTAACAACAGTCCAACAAAGTACAATTCAACAACAAGGGAGATAGAAAGAGTCAATAATACCAATTAAGGATAAGCCAACTATGATAACGGATAACTAATTTCATTTAAGATTTAGTATTCACGGGAGAGGTAGAACAATTACAATTAAGAATAAACAACGGAAAGGATAATCATGACCTCAATTAAGGCTAAGCAATTACAGAAGAGATAACAATAATTTCAAAAAATCTTCAATTAAGTCATATAAGAATCAAATAGGAAATAAGAGTGAATCATAAACCAATTAATCCCAATTAAATTAGGTAGGGGTGAAACTAGTAATTTAGAAACTTAATCATAACACAAACAACTTCATACCTAGTGAATGCAAGGATCTAAGAACCGTAAAAAGCCAACTCTCCACAAATAAGCCTGAGCACGTACCGTCACCTTGCTTACACGGACTACAATTAGCATATAAGACCTAAATTCTAAGGGTAGTTTCCCCAAATGAAGTTAGGCAAGATACTTACCTCAACCAGACAGACCGATACTCTAAAATGAACTTCTCGGAGGAAATGACCTCCGGACGGCTCAAATCTAGCCAAAAGTTGACCCCCGTGCCCGCACCTCGGAACCTGACAATTTCACAAAATCCGAATACTCATTCCGATACGAGTTCAACGATACTAAAACTATCAAATTCCGATACCATTTCGTCCCTCAAATCATGATATTTCATTTTGAAAGTTTTCTTTTAAAATCCCTATTTTCCTCAACTCAAAACACAAATTAAATGATAAAAATAACAATAAAATCATGGAATATAATAACTTATAAGTGAAGAACACTTACCCAATCGATTTTCTTGAAAAACCCATGCAAAATCCCCCAAAACGAGGTCTAAAACTCAAAATGTGGAGAAAATGGCAAAATCCTCGAATATAAACTCTTTGCCCAGGACTTCCGCATCTGTGGACAAATAAGCAAATTTGCGCTATCACATTTACGGGAAGACGTTCACATCTGCGAACCTGACTTACCAGGACTAGGTCCACATCTGCGGACAATATAGCCACACCAGCGGCGCCGCAGAAGCGATAACAGGAACGCAGAAGCGAACTCCTTCGCATAAGCGATCGCGGAACCACAGAAGCGGCATTCGCACCTGCGTGCCAGCTTCCGCAAAAGGGAGAGAGCTCCCAGGCCTCAACGATCACAAAATCAACCAGGCTCACATAAAAGGGGAGCCACACCTGCGTTCCAGGATGTCGCAGCTGCGAGGCACCAGACCCAAACCTGCTCAAAATCATGAAAACCATCTGAAACTCGTCCAAAACACACTCGGGTCCCCCTGGACCCCGTCCAAGCATACCAACAAGTTCCATACCCTAACATGGACTCGCTCGAGGTCTCAAATCACATCAAACAATGTCGGAACTACGAATCGCACCATGAATCGAACTTATGGACTTTCAAATCTTCCAACTTCTTAAACTCGCGTCGAAACCTATCAAATCAACTCGGAATGACGTCAAATTTTGTAGGCAAGTTCCAAATGACACAAAAGAGTTTTTCCAACTCTCAAAACGCATTTTGACCCCAATATCGCCAAAGTCAACTCTTGGTCAAACCTCTCAACCTTCCAAACTCTACTTTTCCAACTTTTCGCCGAAATGCTCCAAATTACCCTACGGACCTCCAAATTCAAATCCAGATGCACGCCTAAGTCCAAAATCACCATACAAAGTTGTTGGAATCATCCAAAACCCATTTCGGAGCCGTTTACACAAAAGTCAAATTCTAGTCAACTTTTACCGCTTAAATTTCCAAAACTTGAATCCTTCTTTCGATTTGACTATGAATCATCCGGTAACTGAACTCGACCACACACGCAAGTCAATACACATAATACGAAGATGCTCAAGTCCTTATGCCACCTAATGGGACTTAAATTCTCAAAATGATCGGCCGGGTCGTTACATTCAGCATGTTTTCTTATGAAAACTAAATAACTTCAGCATTCATTAGCTAAAATTCTCTAGAAAATTACATACTGCAGGAACAAAAGCTTAAGCATGCTTAGTCTGAAGTTTTAGCAAATGAACTAAAAAAACTTCAGCATACTACAATACTTGAGCATGTTTTGCTATGAAATTTTAGAAAATAAACTAAATAACTTCAGCATGCATTAGCATGAACTTTTAGCTTCAATGTGAAACAACTTTACGCTACAATAGCATGAAGTTTTTATCTTATATTTGATTAAAACTTCATTATTCAACAAGAAACAACTCTATTGTATATCCATCCATGCAAAGTTTTTGAAGATTTATGATTGAAAACTTCATATTTCATCCGTCAAACAACTTCATGCAAGTGTGATTAAATAAGCATTAGTGAATATATCTATAGGCATTAATTGAATTTCGATTTTGTTTTTTAAGTTTAAAACTTAAACAGTATGATGAATTACGAAAATAATTGCAGATTAATCAGTTTCAATAAATAAATTCAACTTCTGAAATTGAATTGCAATATGTAATTTTGAATTTGGAATTTGAATCTGGTTCAACACTTTTTGGTTTTTTGATAAAGCTGTTGAGAGGAGAGGAGATCTGAGGAGGGACAGAGTGATGGAGGAGAATGGTAACGCGATTAATGTGTGACGCATCTGTCACGACCCCGAAACTACCCTGGTCGTGTTGGCGCCTATCGGGATACTAGGCCAGCCAAATGAATTTCCAAACATAAAGAACTTTTCATTTATATCATTTCTAAATTGATAATTCATAAAATTTTCATTTAAACATTTTTAGACAGACTAAGATATGTCGAATAATAGATACAACCCAAAAATCCCGAAATCACTGGTCACGAGCATCTAAAGGAAATGTACAAGTCTGAGACAGTATCTCTAATACAAGATAATTCTAGGAGATGCAACTACTACAGAAGTAAGAAGGAGAAAGAAGGATTGTGGACGCGTGCAGCTACCTCGCAAAATCTCTGAGAGTCCCTAGGACAGGTAAACAGCTCACTCCGCTCAAGCACCTGGATCTGCACACAAGGTGCAGGGAGTAATGTGAGTACGCCAACTCAGTAGTAATGAGAGTAAATAAAGCCTGAGAAATATGAAACATATAAAAATAAGTCATCAATCCACAAAAATTACCGTTCTTCTTTTAAAATCGTAGATACTACAATTCATAACGCTTAAAGACAATTTCAGTAAAAATCCTTTGAAATTGTACTTTTCAACAGTTTCCATAAAAATTCAAGAAGAGTTTAGTGTAAAAATGACACAAATCATCAATAGCCTCTCGCGCCAAAAATATATTTCATAAACCGCCCATCGGGCATAACATCACTCGGAATCAGTCACTCAGCATGCCTCACATATAATGACCCGACCGGTCTTTTTAAGCTCTAACGCATCGTTCAACAGTTTGAGGCCATGATCAGCTTTGTTTCAGGTATTATGACTTGTAGGCATGGTCAGAACTAAGTTTCGGGAAGTTTAGAGTTGATTTGGAAAGAAAATTCTCATTTCAGAAGCCTTAAGTTGAGGAAATGGACTAATATTGGAATTTTGAGTAAACGCCATCTGAATCAGGATTTTAGGGTTTCTGTAGGTTTGTATGATGATTTCGGACTTGGCGTATGTCCGGATCGGGTTTTGAGTAATCCGGGAGCGTTTTGGCGCATATTGTGGAAGTCAGTATTTTGAAGAAAATTTCCTAAGTTTGGCTTGAAGCGCATTTTAGTGATGTTGATGTCTTTTTGGGATTCTGAGTCTGGGAATAGCTTTGTATGGTGATTCTGGAGTTGGCAGCGCGATCGGAAGTGAATTCGGATGTCCGGAGGTAATTTTTAAGTCATTTGGCTAAAGATAGGAATTTAAAGGTTTTTGGAGAAATCCGACCGGAAATGAAAATTTTTATATCGGGGTCGGAATGCAATTCCGGAAGTTGGAGGAGGTCCGTAATGTTGAATATGACTTGTTTGCAAAATTTGGGATCAATCGGACGTGATTTGATAGGTTTCGGCATCAGATGTAGAGGTTGGAAATTTCTAAGTTCATAAAGTTGGGATTTGGGTGCGATTCGTGGTTTCGATGTTGTTTGATGTGATTTGAGGCCTCGAGCCAGTCCGCATTATGTTTTGGAACAGGTTGGTATAATTAGATGGGGTCTCGGGGGCCTCGGGTGGATTCCGGGTGGTTAACGGATCAATATTTGAAGCTGAGAAAAGCTGAAATTGCTGGTGTCTGGTGCGACCGCACCTGCATGGCTTTGGCCGCAGGTGCGGACAATGGGGCGCATGTGTGATTTTGGACTGGAGCTGAGGAAGCCGCAGGTGCGGGAGATTGGTTGCACCTGCAGAAGCGCAGGTGCGGAGGTAGGATCGCAGGTGCAGAAATGAGGCTGGGCAGAATGTTGTAAAACCGAGATTGTTGACCATTTCTCTCATTTTTCTCATGGCTTAGGCGATTTTAGGAGGGCTTCAAGAGGGGAAATTCTTCATCAATGTCAAGGTAGGTACTTTCTTCATGTTTTTAAGTTAAATACAAGTTATATGCATGGGATTATACATGAGGACATGTAGGAAAGATTAGGAAAAATCATAAAGAAACCTAGAATTTTTATTTGGATTTTAACCACGAAATTGAGCATGGAATTTAGAGTAAATTGTATATTTGAGTTAATAAGGCTATGGGTAAAATATATCTTCGAGAAATTTCGGATTCCAGGCACGTGGGCCAGAGGGCATTTTGGTCAATTCACCGAGCGGAGTTGGGGAAGTATATAATTTGAATTTGTTGCAAGTATTAGGATGAATTTTCATTGCTTTGCCCGTTATTTGGTAGTTTTTGGGGCGTTGTCCATCCATTGGAGTCGTCAGAAGGGCTTGGAAGCCGGTTATGGGACTTCGGAGCGAGGTAAGTCTCCTTTCTAACTTTGTGAGGGGGAATTGTCCCCCTAGGTGAACTAATTTAGTATGTGCTATTATCTTCGGGGGCTATGTACGCACGAGGTGACAGGAGTCTATGCGTAGCTACTATTATGCCATGTCCGGGTAGTCTAGGACCAACTAGCATGCCTTATGTGTTGTACCTGTGACCCTGCCTATATTATTTGATTGCTAATACAATCAAAATCGTAATTTTATATCTAAAGAAGACTAGAGTTCATTTTCTTAATCAGCTGGAAAGAGAATTGTTTACCCCAGTGGATAATTGTACACTTGATAAGGTGATATTATTGAATATTATTAGACTTGGCAAATGAATTTCGAGAAAGGATTTAAACATTATTTTGTCGTTTTTAAAAGAGAAATTCGTCGTTTACCTGAGTATTTGTTTTCCCGACGTATTTGGGATGGACTGTTGATTGTGCATGACTGCATGTGACCGCTTCGCAATTTACATTCCGTGAGCGGAGTGTTATTTCCCCCACTCTCATGGGAGTGGGTCGTACACCACGGAGGATTTAAAATACACTTATGGTTCGGGCCGTTCGACCCTCTGCAGTGCATAGACATGATTATTTTATTGAAAGGTGCACTTATGGTACGGGTCGTTCGACCCTCGGCAGTGCACAGAGATGATTATTATGATGGCTCAGGCTAGTTTGTCCTTATCCCGTATGCGCATGCTAAGTTGTTAAATGTTTCTTTCATGGATTTTGAAGTGATAAGATTTTTGGGGGAAAATAAAGAAGTAATTATTTATTTAAGATATTTGGGGGGAAATGAGAAAGTGGTAACTGTTTGTTTACTTCCAGTATTTACTTAGATTTCACTATCTTATATATTTGCTGCTTTACTACCTTTACATGCCTACCGTGTTTCATCATATGCTGTTAAATAAATTTTTGGACCCAATGAGTGTCTAATTCGACCTCTCGTCACTACTTCTCTAAGGTTAGGCGGGCGACTTACTGAGTACACATTTTTTTTGTACTCATGCTACACTTGTGGTGCATTTTTATTGCACAGGTACTTTCATACTGACATGGCTGGTTTGGAGACTTAGGCGAGTTGCATCATCCGAAGGCGCTCCGCAGCTGACAGAGTCTCCCTCGTACTGTATTTATCTTTATTTTAAATTCTTTGTCCAATTTGTATTTCGGACAAGCTTTGTGATGATTGTATAAATTCTTAAAAATTGCTCATGTACTCGTGACACCGGGTTCTGGGATGTGTTGGGATATATTTGCTAAAATGGAATATTGAAACCATTGTTTTACTTAACATATTTTATTTAGTTAATATGTAATAAAGTGAAAGGAAATGATTTTTCATAAATGTTAAAACAGGAATTTATTTCGACTATTTAATGATTGGCTTGCCTGACGGTGGTGTCCGGTGCCATCACAACCTTTGTAGATTTTGGGTCATGAAAACATGGTATCAGAGCGCTAGGTTCCCGTAGGTCTCACGAGTCATGAGAAGGTCTAGTAGAGTCTTGCAGATCGGTACGGAGACGTCTGTACTTATCTTCGAGAGGCTACAGGGCTGTTAGGACTACTTCCCTTCTTGATTCCTCATCGTGTGATTTGATTCCTTTAAAGCCTATGCCTACTCAATCTTGCTCTTCGCGAAGCGCTTGCTATGAATCAGGAAATTTGAGGAATTGAAATGGTGCTACGGATGTAATTCGAGATGTGTCCATGCGTAATTGGTTGGAGCCGTTGTTATGGTCCTGCAAAAGAATAATATGTTGTTTTAGCTTAGTAGCTATGTTTCTGAGAGCCTTAAGGCTATGCTGAGGTAGTGATGATGCTTGTGATTGGTTATCGCGCGATGTCGATATGATGATAGAATGCTTGCCCGTATGTTGGGGTGATGAATGGTTTGAAGGGAGGTATTCTCAGAGTGTGATTTTGAGATTTCGGTATTTTAGTTCTGGCAGAAGAAAGGTATTTGGATTATGAATGGTCTGGTTGGGGTTGATAAAGTAGTAAGACTTGGTGTCTTCAAGTGAGGTGAGATATGCACTTGTGACGTGAAGTCGTCGTCATTAATCGGATGGAATGTGTTAAGTTCGTCAATGTCATGGTTTCTTCGGGTGCATGGGGCCAAAGTATGGTGAAGGATTAATGAAGAATGTGGTTGGCAGAGAATGATATTGAATTGAGGCTAGGCGGTGGTTCCATTTGTAGGAGGCCAGGTGTAAGAAGCGAAAGTCAAGCAGCCGCAAAGTGGGAGAGCGGCAACATAGCTTGGAGTTTGAAGATATTGACGCGCATTTCATGGATGTCCATGAGGAGCGGACAGACTAGTAAAGTTGGTGAATGAAGCAGGGCGTAGGATGGGGTATTGATGTCGTAAGAGAGCATGCATCCCAGCGTCGTTGGAAGGTGTCAGCGGGTGACAGGTGGGTTATCTCCTGTGAATAGGTTAGCGGCGGCATGGTTGGCAAGTTTCTGCGAGGGATTCTAGTGGCTATTCGGTAGGAGGCAGAATGTGTGATTGATGCTAGAGAATTTGAGTATTTAGGGAGTGCTGGCAAGAGAATTTGGAAGGATTGGACAGATTGGTTGAGCAAGATCATGTCAACAAAGAAGAAAGGATCTCGGTGGGGTCTAGAGTGGTGCAATNGTTTGTCCCGGCTATGACGGTTGTTCTCGCGTATTATGAGAGGAAGTGGGTTAATATGGACCCACGTAAGTCTATTAGCCTAGTTTGGTGCGAGAAAGGTAGACTCGATGTTTGTGGATGGATTTAAATATGATTATGGGCTCCGTATGAGCCAGGCATGCTCATTTCAGTAGAGCGCTTTTTCATGGAAAGGTATTAGAACAGCAAATGTTGTTCCGTCTTCGTCAAATTAAGGTNCTGCAGTTGGGTTGTAGGATTGTCTTCTCATGGGGTTGCGGATTGTCGGCGTGTCGGCAAGTTACCACAGCTAAGGGAAAGGAGAAAAATGGTGATTTTGCGTTGGATTTGATAAATGTGTGAAAAAGTTGGCCCCGTCGGACCGGGGTTGGGCTTTGGAAGATTCAAAATTGATGCTTAAGGCATAGGTGAGTTGTAAGGATAGTGAATCGATCACGCGTCTCATTGAAAAGAGTGTTCATGTGCTAGGAGAGCCTTGGAGTTGATTGTATTCGGGACCAGTCAGAGTGGGTGACTCTCAATAGCGGTCCTGGTGAATTCAAAAGTTAAGAATGAAGCGTTTAAGGGCTTCAGGCAGCAGTATGATCGAGAATCGATCTTTCGCAGAGTAATTTCTGAGAAAAATGAAGATGATTGGAGTGTTCTATGATATGTTTCGGCATGCAGGATANTTGTGAAACGGCTTGATAATTTCCTATGTGTTGAGGTCCCACGTAGTGGGGATGTTATGTGAGCAGGGTAGCTCTTGAGATCCAGAGTGTGTAGATATATATATATATATATATATATATATATATATCGCACCTCAGTCGTGCTTGAGTTTTGCACTTATCGGCCTCCCCAGGATGGTATTATGCACTTAGCGTGCTTGTGACCGATATTCGGTAATGTGTAATAGTGAGCAATTCATCTTCGTATATATTTCCCTATGTGAGTTTTATGATGGGATCGGGTGGCACGCCGCCACGGGTATGTTATTTGGATCGGGTTGCACGCCGCAACAGTGTGATGATGAGAAGGGTTAATATATATTTATTTTTCTTATGTTTTACTTCCTATTTTCTGAGAAAAGTTCGTATTAGTTGCGTGAGTTGAATAGTCCCTTCCTGAGTCATTTCATATCTATCATGTTCGAGTTATGGCCTATTGGTGCGATGTGGTATCATGTGAGGCTGTGGGTCATGTTTGGGGTGATTTGTTGTCTGAGCAGTTCATACTTGGTGAGGTGAGATTATCGGATCAGGGATTAGTGCGATAAGGTTATGTGAAGTGCATATTAAAGAATAAATACCCTTATTCATGTTCATAGTGAGGATGATTCTAGTCAAGATGAGATATTCAATGATTTGTTAACTCTGCAGTTGGGTATGAATTTCTACACATATCCTCTATTATGGTGGTATCGTCAGCATTATAGCAGGATGTGCGTATATATATCATGAGGTGCATTGGGAGCATCAGATTCGTGGAATTTTGGCTATTAAGGTTCAGTGAACGTCATTGTGGTTAGATGATGAATTTTGCGGTGCATGGTACAAATTCAGCAAAGGTATGAAGTCATGTTCTGGTATATCGTGTGGTGGTTGATACGGGTTCTGAGCTTAGTATATGGATGAAAGAAGAAATCTTCAGATTTGATCAAGCTAATGTACTCGACCGGGATGTGGTAGCACGGGCAGGTGCTCAAAATGTTAAACAGTGATTTCAGGTAACTCCAGAGCAATTCTTGGCACGTTCGAGGACGAATGTCTGTTTAAGTAGGGGAGAATTTAACGACCCGACCGGTCGTTTTGAGCTCTAGCGCATCGTTCAGCGGTTTGAAGCCGTGAGAAGCTTCGTTTCAGGTATTATGACTTGTAGGCGTGGTCGGAACTGAGTTTCGGCAAGTTTAGAGTTGATTTGGAAAGAAAATTCTCATTTTAAAAGCCTTAAGTTGGAGAAATGGACTAAGATTGTAATTTTGAGTAAACGACCTCCGAATCAGGATTTGAGGGTTCCTGCAAGTTCTTATGACGATTTCGGACTTGGGCGTATGTCCGAATCCGGTTTTGGGTAACCCGGGAGCGTTTCGACGCATATGGTGGAAGTCAATATTTTGAAAAAAATTTCCTAAGTTTGGCTTGAAGCGCATTTCAGTGATATTGATGTCCATTTGGGATTCCGAGTTTGGGAATAGCTTCGTATGGTGATTTTGGAGTTGGGAGCGTGATCGGAAGTGAATTCGGATGTCCGTATGTCATTTTTAAGTCATTTGGCTAAAGATAGGAATTTGAAGGTTTTTGGAGAAATCCGACCGGAAGTGAAAATTTTGATATCGGGGTAGGAATTCAATTCCGGAAGTTGGATCAAGTCTGTAATGTCAAATATGACTTGTGTGCAAAATTTGACNGTTTCGGCATCGGATGTAGAAGTTGGAAATTTCTAAGTTCATAAAGTTGGGATTTGGGTGCGATTCGTGGTTTCGATGTTGTTTGATGTGATTTGAGGCCTCGAGCAAGTCTGCATTATGCTTTGGAACAGGTTGGTATAATTGGACGGGGTCCCGGGGGCCTCGGGTGGTTAACGGATCAATATTGAAGTTGAGAAAAGCTGAAGTTGCTGGTGTCTGGTACGACCGCACCTGCGAGGCTTTGGCCGCAGGTACGGACAATGGGGCGCAGGTGCAATTTTGAGTTGGATCTAAGGAAGCCGCAGGTGTGCAAGATTGGTCGCGCCTGCGGGAGCGCAGGTGCGGAGGTAGGATCGCAGGTGCGGAAATGAGGCTGGGCAGAATGTTTTAAAACCGAGATTTTTGGCCATTTCTCTCATTTTTCTCATGGCTTAGGCGATTTTAGGAGGGCTTCAAGAGGGGAAATTCTTCATCAATGTCAAGGTAAGTAATTTCTTCATGTTTTTAAAATAAATACAAGTTATATGCATGGGATTACACATGAGGACTTGTAGGAAAGATTGGGAAAAATCTTAAAGAAACCGAGNAAAGATAGGAATTTGAAGGTTTTTGGAGAAATCCGACCGGAAGTGAAAATTTTGATATCGGGGTAGGAATTCAATTCCGGAAGTTGGATCAAGTCTGTAATGTCAAATATGACTTGTGTGCAAAATTTGACGTCAATCGGACGTGATTTGATAGGTTTCGGCATCGGATGTAGAGGTTGGAAATTTCTAAGTTCATAAAGTTGGGATTTGGGTGCGATTCGTGGTTTCGATGTTGTTTGATGTGATTTGAGGCCTCGAGCAAGTCTGCATTATGCTTTGGAACAGGTTGGTATAATTGGACGGGGTCCCGGGGGCCTCGGGTGGTTAACGGATCAATATTGAAGTTGAGAAAAGCTGAAGTTGCTGGTGTCTGGTACGACCGCACCTGCGAGGCTTTGGCCGCAGGTACGGACAATGGGGCGCAGGTGCAATTTTGAGTTGGATCTAAGGAAGCCGCAGGTGTGCAAGATTGGTCGCGCCTGCGGGAGCGCAGGTGCGGAGGTAGGATCGCAGGTGCGGAAATGAGGCTGGGCAGAATGTTTTAAAACCGAGATTTTTGGCCATTTCTCTCATTTTTCTCATGGCTTAGGCGATTTTAGGAGGGCTTCAAGAGGGGAAATTCTTCATCAATGTCAAGGTAAGTAATTTCTTCATGTTTTTAAAATAAATACAAGTTATATGCATGGGATTACACATGAGGACTTGTAGGAAAGATTGGGAAAAATCTTAAAGAAACCGAGATTTGTATTTGGATTTTAACCACGAAATTGAGCATGGAATTTAGAGTAAATTGTATATTTGAGTTAATAAGGCTATGGGTAGAATATATCTTCGAGAAATTTCGAATTCCTGGCACGTGGGCCCGAGGGCATTTTGGTCAATTCACCGAGCGGAGTTGGGGAAGTATATAATTTGAATTTGTTGCAAGTATTAGGATGAATTTTCATTGTTTTGCCCATTATTTGGTAGTTTTTGGGGCGTTTTCCATCCATTGGAGTCGTCGGAAGGGCTTGGAAGCTGGTTATGGGACTTCAGAGCGAGGTAAGTCTCCTTTCTAACTTTGTGAGGGGGAATTGTCCCCGTAGGTGAACTAATTTAGTATGTGCTATTATGTTCGGGGGCTACGTACGCACAAGGTGACGGGAGCCCATGCGTAGCTATTATTATGCCATGTCCGGGCAGTCTAACACCCACTAACATTCCTTATGTGTTGTACCCATGACCCTGCCTGTATTATTTGACTGCTAATACAATCGAAACCGTAATTTAATATCTAAAGAAGACTAGAGTTCATTTTCTTAATCAGCTGGAAAGAGAATTGTTTCCCTCAGTGGATAATTGCACACTTGATAAGGTGATATTATTGAATATTATTAGCCTTGGAAAATGAATTTCAAGAAAGGATTTAAACACTATTTTGTGGTTTTTGAAAGAGAAATCTATCATTTACTTGAGTATTTATTTTCCCGACGTATTCGGGGTGTACTGTTGATTGTGCATGACTGCATGTGACCGCTTCACAATTTACATTCCGCGAGCGGAGTGTTATTTCCCCCACTTTCATGGGAGCGGGTCGTACGCCACGGCGGATTTAAAATGCACTTTTTGTTCGGGCCGTTCGACCCTCGGCAGTGCATAGACATAATTATTTTATTGAAAGGTGCACTTATGGTACGGGCCGTTCGACCCTCGGCAGTGCACAGAGATGATTATTATGATGGCTTAGACCGGTTGTCCTTATCCCGTATGCGCATGCTATGTTGTTAAATGTTTCTTTCGTGGATTTTGAAGTGATAAGATTTTTGGGGGAAAATAAAGAAGTAATTGTTTATTTAATATATTTGGGGGAAAATGAAAAAGTGGTAACTATTTGTTTACTTCTAGTATTTACTTGGATTTCAGTGTCTTATATATTTGCTGCTTTACTACCTTTACATGCCTACTGTGTTTCCTCATATGCTGTTAAATAAATTGTTGGACCCTAGTGAGTGTCTAATTCGACCTCTCGTCACTACCTCTATAAGGTTAGTCGGGCGACTTACTGAGTAAACGTTGTTTTTGTACTCATGCTACACTCTTTGTAGATTTTTATTGCACAGGTACTTTCATAGTGACATGGCTAGTTTGGAGACTTAGGCGAGCTGCACCATCTGAAGGTGATCCGCAACTGACAAAGTCTCCCTCGTACTGTATTTATATTTATTTTGAATTATTTGTCCAATTTGTCTTTCGGACAAGCTTTGTGATGATTGTATAACTTCTTAGAAATTACTCATGTACTCGTGATACCGGGTTCTGGGATGTGTTGGGATATATTTGCTAAACTGGAATATTCAAACCATTATTTTACTTAACAGATTTTATTTAGTTAATATGTAATAAAGTGAAAGGAAATGATTTTTCATAAATGTTAAAACAAGAATTTATTTCGACTATTTAATGATTGACTTGCCTGACGGTGGTGTCCGGCGCCATCACAACCTTTGTAGATTTTGGGTCGTGACATCACAATCACTCGGAATCAGCCACTCGGGCAACCTCACAGTCACTCATGCCTGTCAATCACTCGTCACTCGGTACTAGGCACTCGCACTCAGTAGGTACCTGCGCTCACTGGGGGTGTACACACTCTGGAGCGGTTTTGATAGTCCAAGCACTATAACAAGTTATCTCGTGGCATAATCACTCAGGCTCTAGGCCTCTCATATATCATAAACAATGTAACATGTTGCGGCGCGTAGCCCGATCCCATAGTATCCTCACAACATAAGCCCTCGACCTCACTCAGTCAGAAATCTCTCAAAAGCCACTCGGGCTATCAGTAAAACAGGGAACTCGTCCCAAAACATCTATCATATGCATCAAAGTGGAGTAATGAAACTCAATTAAACAGTAATAAGGAAAAATCATGACTGAGTGAAATTCTCAAATCAAAACAGTGAGGAGATAGTAGTAAAAATCCCCTAAGGGGTCCAAACACTTGGCATAAGGCCCAAATACGACATTCAACCAAAAACATAGCAATAATATTTGAAACATGCAATATCATATGATTTTAATCAAATACGCAACTTAATAGTTGCTACGGGACTGACCAAGTCACAATCCCCCAATAGTGTACGCCACACACTCATCATCTAGCATGTGCGCAACTCCAAAATAGTGATACAATGCGAAGTCCGGGGTTTCACACCCTAAGGACAAGATTTACAATCATTACTTACCTCAAACCGGATGAAATCTACTTCGTGATTCCCTTGCCACTCGACTCGGCCTCAACACGCCTAAAATTTATTCAAAAACAGATTTATACCATCAAAATATGCCGATGGAACAAATCCCACTCGAAAATAATCAATTTACATCAAAAATCCCGAAATTGACCAAACCCGACCCCCGGGCCCATGACTCGGATTCCGATAAAATAACAACACTAGAACCCTTATCCTCTCACGAGTCTATACATACCAAAAGCATCAAAATCGGACCTCAAATGGCCCCTCAAATCCCCAATTTAAACTCTCCAATTTCAAGCCCTAAACCCTCAATTTTAACCACTAATTTTTATAAATTTCATGTTTAATCAGTCAGATATCACCATAGAAATGAGTTTTAGGTCCAAGAATCTTACCTCCATGAAATTCCCTTGACTTCTCTCTTCAAATTGCTCCCACAAGCTCCACCCCGCATGAAAAATCGATGAAATAAGCCAAAAATTCGCAAAGGCATCTATTTATATGACCTTCCCAGCGATCGCCGCATCTGCGGCCTCTTTATTGCACCTACGGTCCCAGGTGCGCATCTGCAGCTCCCATTAATTTTCCCTTTTTCTGCACCTACGCCTTAACAGCCGCACCTACGGGCTCGCAGGTGCAGTAACATCTTCGCATATGCGATGAACCTCAACCAGCCCAAACGCCGCACCTGCGGTGACCGCACTTGCGGCCACCCGTCCGCATCTGCGGAATCACAGAACAGAATCACACCAACACACTCTAATGCCAAAAACTCATCTGTCAACCATCCGAACTCATCCCGAGGCCCTCGGAACCTCAACCAATGGTACCCACAAGTCATATATGATCACCCGAACTTACTCGAACCCTTGGAACACCGAAAACAATAAAACACCAAATAGATCCATAATTCAAGCCTAAGGATTTCTAAACTTCTGAAATTCGCCAACGATGCTGAAACCACTCAAACCACGTCCCAATAACCTGAAATTTTGCACACACATCCCAAATGACAATACGAATCTATCCCAACTTCCGAAATTCCATTCCGACCCTGATGACTAATTTTTTCACTACCGACCGAAAATCGCCAAAAAACCAATTTTGCTAGTTCAAGCCCAAATCTACTCCGGATCTCCGAATGACATTCCGAACATACTCGTAAGTCCCAAATCACGTAATGAAGCTATTCGAGCCACAAAAACTACATTCCAAGATCATTTTCCTATAAGTCAACTTCCGGTTGACTTTTCCAACTAAATCACCAACTTAAGAGACTAAGTGCCTCATTCCATACAAGGATGAACCATACATTCTCCCTCTCTTAAACAAATGTTCATCCTAGAACGGGTCTAGAAACATACCTGGAGTCTCAAACAAGTGAGGATATCGGCCCTATATCTCCCGCTCAGTCTCCCGGGTGGCCTCCTCCACCGGCTGCCCTCTCCACTGCACCTTCACTGAAGCTATATCCTTAGACCTCAACCTTCTGACATGACGACCCAAAATGGCTAATGGCTCTACCTCATAGGACATATCACCCTCTAGTTGTACCATCCTGAAGTCCAAAACATGAGACGAGTCATTAATATACTTCTGAAACATGGAAACATGAAATACCGGATGCACGCTCGACAAGCTAGGTGGAAAGGCAAGTCTATAAGCCACCTCTCCAACCCTCTGAAGCACCTCAAAAGGCCCAATAAATCGAGGACTCAATTTTCCCCTCTTCCCAAACCGCATAACACCCTTCATGGGTGACACCTTCAGCATGACCTTCTCCCCAGCCATGAAAGATACATCCCGGACCTTCCGGTCCACATAACTCTTATGCCTCGACTGCGCCGTACAAAGCCGCTCTTGAATCAACTTCACCTTATCCAAATCATCCTGCATCAAATCCGTACCCAAGAGCCTGACCTCACCCGGCTCAAACCAACCAACTGGAGATCTACACCTCATCCCATACAAAGCCTCATATGGAGCCATATGAATACTCGACTGATAGCTATTATTATATGCAAACTCCGCGGGCAGAAACTGGTCCCATGAACCCCCAAAGTCAATAACACAACCGCTCAACATGTCCTCTAGTATCTGAATAGTGCGTTCGGACTGCCAGTCCGTTTGAGGATGAAAAGTTGTGTTCAACTCAACTTGAGTACCCAACTCACTCTGCACGGCCTTCCAAAACTGCGATGTGAACTGGGTACCTCTATCAGAAATGATGGAAACCGGAACACCATGCAAACGAACAATCTCCCGGATATGAATCTCAGCTAACTGCTCCGAAGAATAAGTAGTACCAACAGGAATGAAGTGAGCGGACTTGGTCAACTGATCCACAATAACCCATATAGCATTGAACCTCCTCGAAGTCCATGGGAGCGCGACTACAAAGTCCAGTGTGATCCGCTCCCACTTCCACTCAGAAATAATCAACCTCTGATGCAATCCACCGGGTCTCTGGTGCTCATACTTGACATGCTGGCAGTTGAGACACCGAGTTACAAATCCAACAATATCCTTTTTCATCCGCCTCCTGCAATAATGCTGCCTCAGATCCTGATACATCTTCACGGCACCCCGATGGATAAAATACCGCGAGCTGTGGGCCTCTTCAAGAATCAACTCCTGAAGCCCGTCTACATTAGGCACACATATCCGGCAAATCATCCTCACAACACCATCATCACCAATAACTACATCTCTGGCATCACCTAGCCGGACTCTATCCTGAAAAACGAGCAAGTGTGGGTCATCATACTAGCGCTCTCTGATGCGGTCATAAAGAGAAGACCTGGAGGCTACACAAGACAATACACAACGGGGCTTTGATAAATCCAATCTCACAAACTGTCCCGCTAAGGCCTGAACATCAAGTGATAATGGTCTTTCTGCTGCTGGAAGGTATGCTAGACTCCCCAAACTCTCTGCTCTGTGACTCAAGGCATCGGTCACTACGTTGGCCTTCCCCAGATGGTACAGAATCGTGATATCATAGTCCTTGAGAAGCTCCAACCATCTCCTCTTACGCAAATTCAGATCCTTCTGCTTAAACAAATGTTGCAGTCTACGGTGATCAGTAAAAACCTCACAATGAACCCCATACAAATAATGACGTCAAATCTTCAAGGCATGAACAATGGCTGCTTGCTCGAGATCATGCACCGGATAATTCTTCTCATGAGTCTTCAACTGGCGCGAGGCGTAGGCAATCACCCTACCCTCCTGCATTAAAACACCACCAATGTCTATCCTCGAGGCATCACAATACACGGTATAAGAACCTGAAGTTGATGGAAATACTAACACTGGAGTTGAGGTCAAAGTCGTCTTGAGATTCTAGAAGCTCTCCTCACACTCGTCAGACCACTTGAATGGAGCACCCTTCTGAGTCAATTTTGTCAAGGTGAAGCAATAGAAGAAAACCCTTCCACAAAGCGACGGTAATATCCTGTCAAACTAAGGAAGCTCCTAATCTCTGTAGCTGAGGACGATCTGGGCCAACTCTGCACCGCCTCTATCTTATTCGGGTCAACCTGGATACCCTCGATGGACACCACGTGCCCCAAGAAAGCTACTGAGCCAAGCCAAAACTCACACTTGGAGAACTTTGCATAAATATTCTCCTCCCTCAATCTCTACAATACAACCCTCAAATGTTGAGCATGCTCCTCCTGGTTACAAGAATACACCAGGATGTCATCAATGAACACAATAACAAAGGAATCCAAATATGGCTGAAATACACTGTTCATTAGATGTATGAACGCTGATGGGGCATTGGTCAACCCAAAAGACATCACCAAAAATTCATAGTGGCCATAACGGGTCCTATTAGCCATCTTGGAAATATCTGAATCCTGAATCTTCAGTTGATGGTACCCGGATCTCAAATCAATCTTAGAGAACACCCTAGCTCCCTGAAGCTTGTCAAACAAATCATCAATGCGAGTCAAGGGATACTTATTCTTGACTGTAACCTTGTTCAGCTGCCTGTAGTCAATACACATTCTCATAGAACCATCCTTCTTCTTCACAAATAACACCGGTGCACCCCAAAGTGACACACTAGGCCGAATGAACCCCTTATCTTGGAGTTCTTGAAGTTGTTCTTTCAATTCATTCAACTCCGCTGGTGCCATACGATACGGTGGAATAGAAATAGGTTGAGTGTCCGGTGCCAGCTCAATGCCAAAATCAATATCCCTGTCGGGCGACATGCCCGGCAGATCTGCAGGAAACACGTATGGATAATCACGGACTATAGGAACAGAATCAATAGTGGGAGTCTCAGCACTGACATCCCTCACAAAATCCAAATAAGACAAACATCCTTTCTCTACCATACGTTGAGCCTTCAGGTATGAAATCACCCTACTAGGCACATAATCAATAGAATCTCTCCACTCGACTCTCGGACATCCCGGCATCGCTAAGGTCACGGACTTAGCGTGACAATCTAGGACAGTGTGACACAGAGATAGCCAATACATTCCCAATATCACATCGAAGTCAACCATGCTAAGCAATAGTAGATCCACTCGGGTCTCCAGACCCCCAATAGATATCACACACGACCGATACACTCGGTTCACAATAATAGTATCGCCCACCGGAGTTAACACATGAACAGATGTAACTAAGGACTCATGGGGCATATCTGAAAATGAGCAAAATATGATGAAACATAGGAATACGTGGAACCGGGATCAAACAAGAACGAAGCATCTCGGTGATAGACTGAACCAATACTTGTAATCACTGCATCTGAGGCCATAGCATCTGGTCTGGCTAGAAGTGCATAAAAATGGGCCTGACCTCCACCTGATCGACCTCCCCTTCTAGGGCGGCCTCTGGCTGCCTGACCCCCACCCCTAGCTGGCGGGGCGGGTGATGAAGTAACTGGGGCTAAAGTCGAGGGCTGGCCCCTCTGCTGAGGCGGGCCACCATGACGACGAGGGAACTGCCTCCACACGTGCCCAAACTCTCCACACTCGAAACAACCCCTCGGTGCTGGAGATGGGGACTGAGGGAAACCCCTAGCACCAGGATAACCTCTGGAAGAATCAGACATAGATGAGTCCTGAATCGATGGTGCTCGAGATGAACTCTGGGCTAGAAGAGCACTGAATGATGGGTGCCTCTGATAAGAACTGTGAGGACCACGACCAACAGATCCACCACGATAACCTGAGTGGCCTGGCTGAGCCTGCCTGAATGGACGGCCTCTGCCGTACTGGAACTGTCCCCCCGAAGGAAAACCACCAAAACTACCAGATCCTCGAGGCCTCTTGAACTCCCTCTCATCTCGCTCCTGGCGACGAACCGACTCAATCTCTCAGGTAATATCAACAACCTGCTCAAAAGTAGCACCCGATACCCTCTCTCTGGTCATAAGAATATGAAGCTGATAAGCGAGGCCATCTACGAATCTCCTGATCCTATCTCTCTCTGTAGGGCCAACCAAATAGCATGACGGGCAAGCTCTGAAAACCTTATCTCGTTCTACGACACCTTTATATCACTCTGACACAACTGCTCAAATTGCTTGCGCGGCTTCTCTCTGTGGGGCTGTGGAACATACTTCTCTAAAAAGAGATTGGAAAACTGTTGCCAAGTAAAGGGCGCTGCACCAACGGGCCTACGCCTCTCATAAGCCTCCCACCAGGTAAATGCAGCTCCTGAGAACTGGAAGGTAGTAAACGAGACCCCAATGGTATCCAATATCCCTGTTGTACGAAGAGTCCTTTAACACTTGTCTAAGAAACCCTTGGCATCCTCGCCCTCAACACCACTGAAGGTCGGAGGCCGAAGTCTCCTAAATCTCTCCAAACTGTGCTGCTCGTCGTTAGCCATAGCTAGAACCACAATGCTGTGCTGGTGCAACCGACTGAGCTGGAACTAGCTCCAGTGTCTGAAGCCCCTAAATAACCTACTCAGGTGTACGGGCAGTTGGAGTCTGAGTGCCTCCCCCAGCCCAAGAAGTAGTGGCTGAAGTGACCGCCTGAGCAAGACTGGTGCATGCGGTCAGAATCTGGGCCAAGGTCTCCTGAAGACCCGGAATAACAATAGGCATAGTTGGTTCCTGAGTTGGTCTCACTGGAACATCTGCGACTAGGACCTGGTCTGGAACAACAGGCGGGTCTATGGGTACTACCCCGGCAGCTGTGCCGGTTGCACCTCTACCCCTACCATAGCCTCGACCACGGCCTCGACCCCTCATGGGTCCCACTGGTGGTTGATCGCCATGTCCGGTAGTGCGTGTCCTCACCATCTGTAAGAGAATGAAACAATAGAAGTTTAGTTGCCAGAATCAATAGAATCGCACGACAAGAATTCAAGAATGTCAGATTTTTCCTAAGGGTTTTGCAGCTTATCGAAGATAAGTATAGACGCCACCGTACCGATCCGCAAGACTCTACTGAACCTGCTCATGACTGGTGAGTCTTATGCAACCTAGGCTCTGATACCAACTTGTCACGACCCCAAAACTACCCTAGCCGTGATGGGGCCTATCGTGATATTAGGCCAGTCAAATAAATTTTTAAAACATAAAGAACTTTTCATTTATATCATTTCTAAACAGATAATTCATAAAAGTTTCATTTATGCATTTTTAGACAGACTAAGATATGCCGAATAATAGATACAACCCAAAAATCCCGGAGTCACTGGTCAGGAGCATCTAAAATAAATGTACAAGTCTGACACAGTATCTATAATACAAGATAAGTCTAGGAGATGCAACTACTACAGAAGTAAGAAGGAGAAAGCAAGACTGTGAACGCGTGCAGCTACCTCACAAAATCTCCGAGAGTCCCTGGGACACGTAAACAGCTCACTCCGCTCAAGCACATGGATCTGCACACAAGGTGCAGGGAGTAATGTGAGTACGCCAACTCAGCAGTAATGAGAGTAAATAAATTTTGAGAAATATGAAACACATCAAAACAAGTAATCAATCCACAACAATTATCATTATTCATTTAAAATTGTAGATACGACAATTCATAATGCTTAAAACCGATTTCAGTAAAAATCCTTTGAAATTGTACTTTTCAACAGTTTCCGTAGAAATTCAAGAAGAGTTTATGTAAAAATGACAGAAATCATCAATAGCCTCCCGGGCCAAAAACATATTTCATAAACCGCCCCTAAGGCATAACATCACTCGGAATCAGTCACTCAGCATGCCTCACAATCAATCAAAATCAGCCCCTCGGGCAACCTCACAGTCACTCATGCCTCCCAATCACTCATCACTCGGGACTCGGGACTCGAAACTCGACACTCGGCACTTGGCACTCGGCACTTGGCACTCGCACTCAGTAGGTACCTGCGCTCACTGGGGGTGTACAGACTCCGGAGGGGCTCCTACAGCCCAAGCGGTATAACAAGCCATCTCGTGGCATAATCACTCAGGCTTTTGGCCTCTCATATATCATAAACAGTGTAACATGCTGCGGCGCGCAACCCGATCCCATAATATCTTCACTACATAAGCCATCGGCCTCACTCAGTCAAAAACCTCTCAAAAGTCACTCGGGCTATCAGTAAAACAGGGAACTCGTCCCAAAACATCTTTCATATGCATCAAAGTGGAGTAATGAAACTCAATTAAACAGTAATCAGGAAAAATCATGACTGAGTGAAATTTTCAAATCAAAACAGTGAGGAGATAGTAGTAAAAAGCCCCTAAGGGGTCCAAACACTTGGCACGAGGCCCAAATACGGTATTCAGCCCAAAACATAGTCATAATCTTTGAAACATGCAATATCATATGATTTATAATAAAATAGGCAACTTAATAGTTGCTACGGGACTGGCCAAGTCACAATCCCCCAATAGTGTACGCCACACACTCATCATCTAGCATGTGCGCCACTCCAAAATAGTGATACAATGCGAAGTCCGGGGTTTCATACCCTAAAGACAAATTTACAATTATTACTTACCTCAAACTGGATGAAAATTCTACTCCGCGGTGCCCTTGCCACTCGACTCGGCCCCAAACCGCCTCGAATCTATTCAAACAAAAAATTCATATCATCAAAATATGCCGAAGGAACAAAGCCCACTCAAAAATAATCAATTTACATCAAAAATCCCAAAATTGGTCAAACCCGACCCCCGGATCCACGACTCGGATTCCAATAAAAATCAAAACACTAGAACCCTTATCCTCTCACGAGTCTATACATACCAAAATCATCAAAATCAGACCTCAAATGGCCCCTCAAATCCCCAATTTAAACTCTCCAATTTCAAGCCCTAAATCCCCAATTTTAACCACTAATTTTTATAAATTTCATGTTTAATCAGTCAAATATCACCATAGAAATGAGTTTTAGGTCCAATAATCTTACCTCCACGAAATTCCCTTGAATTATCTCTTCAAATTGCTCCCACAAGCTCCAACCCGCATGAAAAATCGATGAAATAAGCCAAAAATTCGCAAAGGCATCTATTTATATGACCTGCCCAGCGATTACCGCATCTGCGGCCTCTTTATCGCACCTGCAGACCCGCACCTGTGGTCCCAGGTGCGCATCTGCGGCTCCCATTAATTTTCCCTTTTTCCGTACATGCACCCAAACAGCCATACCTGCGGGCTCACAGGTGCGGTAACATCTTCGCATCTGCGATGAACCTCCGCAAACGCCCATCTGCGACGCTAATCCGCACCTGCGGTGACCGCACCTTCGGCCACCCGTCCGTATCTGCAAAATCACAGAACAGAATCACACCAGCACACTCTAATGCCAAAAAATCATCCGTCAACCATCCGAACTCATCCCGAGGCCCTCGGGACTTCAACCAATGGCACCCACAAGTTGTATATGGTCACTCAAACTTATTCAAACCCTCGGAACACCTAAAACAACATCAAAACACCAAATAGATCCATAATTCAAGCCTAAGGATTTCTAAACTTCCGAAATTCGCCAACGATGCCGAAACCACTCAAACCACGTCCGAATAACCTGAAATTTTGCGCACACATCCCAAATGGTAATACAAACCTATCCCAAATTCTGAAATTCCATTCCGACCCCGATAGCTAATTTTACCACTGGCGACGGGAATCGCCAAAAAACCAATTTTGCTAGTTCAAGCCCAAATCTACTCCGGATCTCCGAATGACATTCCGAACATACTCGTAAGTCCCAAATCACGTAATGAAGCTATTCGAGCCACAAAAACTACATTCCAAGATCATTTTCCTATAAGTCAACTTCCGGTTGACTTTTCCAACTAAATCACCAACTTAAGAGACTAAGTGCCTCATTCCTCTCCTCAACCACTATGAACCCGAACCAATCAACCCAACGCAACATAAAAGAGCTGAACCATACGAGGATGAAGCAGAAATGGGGGAAAGGGGGCTAAACTCTCGGGACGACCGGCCGGGTCGTTACAGTATCTTTCATATCTTTTGGTAGGGGTATTATTGTCTTTTTATTACGGATTTTTTGTAAGTTGGATACCAAATCAATAATTTTTAAAAATAGGGTACATGTTGAAATGTGGCACAAATATAGGATACGACTGCAAATGGACCGATAAACATAAGGGATTTTTACCTTCCTATACACGATTTGAAACCTTATTACCCTCTCTACTCAGGTTTCAATTTAATTAAATGGTCATATACAATTTGCTAATTATATACAAATAAGTTTTAAATAAGTATCCCTTTATATTAGGAATTGAATAAGGAATATAAGTTATTTCCTTATCCCTTTATACTTGCCCACTCTCTCTCTCTCTCTGTCTCTTGATCTCTCTCTCTGTCTCTTGATCTCTCTCTCTGTCTCTGTCTCTGCCC